>WEDG01000112.1:0-27918 GCA_017591395.1 Schistocephalus solidus
TTCAACTGTTCAGTAGCAATCAGGAAATTCGCCTTCCCATTTAGTTTCGCTGTCGATGCCGGGTGATGACGTCGTAAGCCAGACGCATAAAATAAAATTTTCGGTAAAATAAAAAGACGGTTGCCAATGCCGCAGCATCACAAGAAGCTGGACTGTGAACGGTGTAGTCAAAAGGAAGGAATTCGAAAGTCACACTGGGGCTGAGGGAGATGAAGAAGAGGGGGGTCGTAGCGATGGCAGCCTGTCTCTCAGCAGCGAGGACGTGGGATTCATAGCCCTTAATCAATTGACGCCGCAATAAACACCGGTAAATAGAGTGCGGTGTGGTGCCACCCTACCCTGCGAAGACTGAAGCTTCTTTGCTTTTAAAACGTCAAGTTTGACTTCTAACGCTTTCATTCATATCCTGAAATTTACGTCTTTAGTTCTTACTGCAGTGTCTATAGGCACAGGGGTTGGATGCGAATGAACTGTTTTTCAAGATGTTACGACCTACGGATGAATTCATGTGCCTCACACGTGCGCCAAAAAACCTGCGACACCGATCACTTCTTCCTTCAAGTCAACCTTGCATTTTGAAGTTGGTGAAACACGCAGTATTGAAGAAGGGGAGAAGCATAACGTGTGTGCTCCCTTTTGACTAAAATTTTAAACTCGGAATACCGAGAAACGCTGCCAGGATGGACGATCGAGCAGCGGGTTTAGAACCAAGAAGCGAGGTGGCACAATGCCGATCAAACGTGCTTCAAGGGATTTATTGCTTGTCGTCCTCGTTGATGAATCCGTTCTATGCCTATTTCTGACATTAAAAACCAACATTTTGGGCTCGGTTTGTCGATGACATTGACTTAGGTGAACATACTAACACGACACTGTAGAGCAAGGATGTTTGCACCACATGAGCAGACTTCCTAAATGTGCCCTGCAGGAGAACATCCTTTACATTTTTATATGATACTCTTGTCAGTATGCTGATATGTCTTCTTTAATTGCCAATGAAATTAATGCGCAAACTTTAAGTATATCAACTAGAACAGGCCTTTTTAGATGCGGTCCGAAGTCCGATATGACTAGTTGAGCTGATATCGCTCAGCTACTGCGGAATAAGCGCGCAATATTTACAAGCTGTCAACAGGCAGTGGTAGTATACAACTAGCCACAGTAGATTGTGTCACTCAAGAAATGTCAGGATCGAAATTTGAGGTTGTTAATTTTCTTTGTTTAAATGATTTGACGCGCAGAAAGCTGTGTACTAAGGAAAAATTCATTTCAGCTGGATTTTTTTAAGAGTAAACAGGCCAGGATTAGGTCAAATCCGACGTTTCTTGATTTCCGAATGTCTACCAATGTTATAAAATCCTCTTATTTTTTTCGCCTCATACTACGTGTCATATATTTTTAAATATATCCATTCAGAGAACGGAACAATTTACTTTGCGCTCACGAAAATCAAGTAGATGCAGGTATGAGAAATCACGTTGTTTTTAGGTAATCGTAGGTGGATTCAGTTTTGAGGATTTACTTTTGCGAATTTTGACGCTTCGTATCAAATAAACTCGGTAATAAACGTTTTATGAGCGTAGTTTAATTACCAAGCCGATAATTTGGACCATAAAAACATGAATAGGGGGACCCTGAGGTATATCCTCACTTTTATCTGCGTAATAATGAAGCCGCGGCTTGATAGTCTACCAGCTTACGGGATAACTCGGTTCCTCAGACTTTGAGTCAGACTGCAATGGTGCCCTCTCACAATGGCCTTTATGGAATTCCCACTAAACTGGGGTCCCAGACAACCTCCACCCTTGCTGTTGCGTCCTTGTTGGTGATGGATCACAGTGCGTGGGCCCGCCCCCTTTCCCAAATCTGATCTTCTGGATTCTATCTTGACACCAACCCAAAGGGGGGAAGGGGAACTGAGAGTGAGGTAGATGCAATGCAAGTCATCTCTCCCTATAATCCAGCGCATGTCACCGTCCCTGCAAAACCATGCTGTGGAGCACAAGCTGGACATAGTCGACCTAGACGGTTGAACTTTCGCATACTCGAAAACCCTCGGGGAACGCTGAGGGACCGACTGAGGACCAGCACCCCTCGCAGCTGCGTCAGACAGTTCCAGAAGTTTGACGAAAAACGAGGTTCTTCGCTTTTAGTTAGTACCTGAACTTGCAGTTTAGTAAATAATTATGAAGTACTATGTTCACCATTTGAATTTTCTTAAGCTAAAATGGTTCGGCCGACATGTGGCTATCTGACCCGCAAAGGATACATTTGAAAGTATATTCACCAAACGTATTTGCTTCGAATCAACTTGGCTGTACAACGACCGAAACGAGAAAACAATGTTTTTTTATCTTTAGTTTCCTTAACCTCTTTAGAGCATTCAACTGACGGTTTTTAACTTTTTCCAACAAACCATCGTTAAATTGGAGCAAATTAGTCTGAATTAAGCTTTTAGGCTCAGTCTGAAATTGCATATGCATGTTCGAATTATATAACGGAAAGCGCAGGTGGAACACCGGATGACGAAAGCTGCTCAATCGCCAAATATCCGTAGAGGAAATGTTCCACCGCGGCACGCCGTTACCCTAACGGCAGGCCCTGCCTCATAATTTTGTAAAACGGATGTACTCGAAAAATGAATGTTCTCCAAAAAAATCGACTACCCTCAGTCTGTGTAGTCTCCAAGTCCGAAGAATACAATCGGAAGAAATCAAAGTTCCTTTTCATGTAACTTCGTTATTCACATTCACTCCGCAGATTTTGGCACAAGGAGACTTGCGCAGGAAAACTGATGGGTCATACTAAGAAACTCGGAATTCGCTCAAAATCAAACGAATTATGCTGTTCGAATTTTACAGGAAAAAAACTTCGGAACAGATCAAGAGAACGACAATAGGTGCCCCTATCTTCAGCTAAGTGGCCAAATGGATACAGAAAGTGCAAAAAAAGGTGGCCTTCCTCCCACAGGTGCCGAACTTTTGGCGCCGTTGCACGTCCGTTAGTGTTAAGAGGAACATGCTGCAGGATTTCCATGATCTTCTCAACTCAATCTTCCCAAATAGACAATTCGTGACGGAAGAAGTAAGAGAGCAGCAGCTGCCCTTCCTTGATGTGCTTGTCACGAAAAGTTTCACCGGCAAATTAGAAACAACAGTCTGTAAGAAGGTGACGAATAACCCAAAGTCGCTCAAATTTCACAGTGACCATCCGGTGGCTCCCAGACAAGGCACATGAGTGACCACCGAATGAACCTTCAAACGGCTCCGTACTCGCTACAGCAACCCGTGAGATAAAAGCCCATGAGGGCTGCTTTATACACGAAGGCGTTCATAAACCGATGCCTACATATGTACGTATTTCCTCCCCCCTCCGAGTAACCAACCAGGAACTACACCTATGGTATGGCTTGCATTACTATGTATTGAGGACGTGTCATAGGCGACCGAGCGCATTGCTGCGCGACTAGCAGTTGGAATTGCACACCGGCCCAAAGCTACTATGCGCAGCAGGGTCATGAAAAGCAGGGACCTATTAAATGCTAGTGAGCATTCTGGTGTAGTTTAATGCATCCCGTGTCCAAGCTGTTTTGTAACAACGCAGGTGAAACTGGACGCATGCTTGGATCGCGCATACACGAACACATCTACGAAAATGGACACAAGTTTGATTTCGCAGCCGCGAAAATAATTGCCCAAGCCAGAAGTGAGATAAGCCACGAGCTGATGGAAGCCTGGGCCTTGGATTAGATCTAAGCCAATCGATATATCGATCGGGCGCCAGCACGAAACCCTGCTCAGTCTCCTTCCTACGAGCATTACTAATAGTTCATTAAACCCCACCCCTATAACTGTGGCCTACTGCATCGCCACTTTTACCTCTGACAATTAACTTAACTAAATGTCAGAAAACCCCGGTTGACTCAATAAGTGATTCTTGCGATTGGACCGCCGTTTCAGATTCATGCCCGAACCAAACATCAGAGACAGCTTCGCATACGGATACTTAATTCACGAGTCGCAGTACTTATAGGACACGCTCGCTAGGCTACTGCTTACCTTTGGCAATTAACCGCTTTCATAGTTCGACCAGCCGTCATGCATTATATTACAACCCCTATCCATACGACGGGCCAAGTGTTAGACAAACTGCATCAGATTTGACGGACTGCTGCGCCGTGGAAGAGGGAATTGAAGCTGCGCTCCATCCGACTTGTAGATCAAGCGTATACTATCGCACTTATCGGAAGGCCAACGTGCTTTGCAATAATCATGATGCAGTAACAGTCGCTACCGGGAAGAATGCCAGCTCCGTCCGACTTCGAATTGAGGTTCTGTCGAAAATGCAACTTACTTACTGGGATTCTTATGGTTCTGGCAGTAGGAGCAGATGAGTGACCACCGAATGGTACAGACGGAGTTAGGGGTCAGGTAGTTGGGGAGAGGGCGCTTAGACTGTTTAGCTTCGTCAAGTACTGCACCCACAAACATCTCGTAGTCCTCTTCAATTTGCCTTGCCAAGGAATTCCGTCTGATGGGTAAAGCTGGTGTGTGATAAATAAGAGGATGACCTTATTTCATGTTAAACTAGAAAACCAAATTATTGCACCCTACTCGACGGGATGTGTAAACATTCTCAGAATTTATTACCCACAGGAGACAAATAAAGCGTGATTTCTCGACAGAGAGCACCCATTGGTCTATCACCGAAACTATCGTCCTATTGGCCAATCAATCAGATCACTGCCAATGACATTCCACTAAACTTTACCTAAATCGTATGAACGATCATTAGCTGTCAGTTCAAAGCTAAGTCCATGTGGAGAACATCGCTGTTTATCCCGTTCATCCTCTATTCTTTATTGGAATTCGCTGGTAAAGTGTTAGACTATTTATATTTTAAAACATTAAAGGCCGCTTGTTTAACAGAAAAGTCTACATTCTTATTGCGATTTTTGTTTCAAAGTATTTGTAGTTCACATGATAAAGGTGTGCATGTCCTTAAAGTTTATGGGTAACACTTCTGATTTCCTCTCTATGTCAAATAATTCACTACTGAACACCATGATATGCTGGGTCATTTGAATCCCCTGTGACGCCACCGGATATTACTATCGGTTGTTTTACCTAAGACATAAGCTCATTCCGTAAAATCTGCACATTTAGCAATTCGAATGTAGGGATTCCGTTTTCGTCATTCCATTACGGTAGGTTAAATGTATTTGTCTGTTTAAATAGCTTTCAAAAATCGGGTATCCGCTAGACTACTAAAGCACCAGCTGCAACACCTTCATTCAATCCAACGAAGAATTTTGCTAAAGCCTTTCATTTTCTTACTAAGCCGGCTGAAGGCCATGTAACTGCCTGCCTTTTATACTGAATTCAAGAAAAGGAGAGCCAGTCCAATTTTGACGAGATTTTGGTCAAAAGCATGGAATTTGTGTTGTATTTAAGATCAAATGCTTCATAGGAGGTATCTGAGGTAACTTTCTGCATTTAAATTGCATGTGCCATGGTATTAGGAATATATGCAATGCTTTTTCCCTTACTTTAATTTTATCTGCTATCAAATGTGAGTGTTTAGCTAATCCCCCACCACGTCTTCATGCAACGCCAAGTTTCGAAATCTTTTAAAAATAAATCTGAAGCATCTGTCTATTTTTGCAACTTAAAGACATGGAGCAGGTGGATAGCCAGCAACTTACCAGCTGCATGTCACTGAATTCGACAGTGGATTTTGTGGACATATTTCATTATTTATTGAGCCAGCTGACTGCAATTAAACTTCCTGTCTTTTACACCGAATTTGGGATATGGAGATGCAATCTTATTTTTGTCGAGACGGGGCATTCACTTCGATGTCTACTTTCCGTGGCCAGTTCACCGGATAAATTCGACGTCTTTTGCAACGCCACCTTTCCGAAAGTGAAACTCATCTTTTCAAGCACTGTATGCCAACGTTGCTTTCGAATGCACATGTTATATTTTCAATCCGACACTTACTGTGAATGCATTAAATCCCAATAACATGTTGAGATTGGCGTTATGTCTGTATAAGCCATTTTTACAAAGTTCCACCCTTTAGGGATGGTCGATTTGCATGTATCCGAATACAAGAATATGTCTGTAGTAAAGCCGTGTTACCCGTAGGTTTCTCATCAAAATATTTGCCAAGTGGCATAAAAAACAACAATCAAACACATGATCTGTCTTTTTGGGTATATTTTGCTGTTAAAGCGACTTTAAATGCACACACAATTGAACATAGCGAATAAAGTGCTAAACATGCAGAATAAGAGCAGATTTTGAAATATCGCAAGCCGTTAAAAATTTACAAATGAACATACCTGTTGTGGTAGTCGAGCCACCGACGGCATTTAACTACTTTATTAGAGGAAAAGTTAGATTAAAATCATATATATGGAATATCTGACCATTGGTGGTGCTTTTTGTATCATTTTGCAACATGCGTATAAGTTAGTTCCCAAAACTTGTTAAATATATTTTTTTAGAAAATAATCTTATTATTAATTGATTTCAAATTGAACATGACTTTTAAGCTTCTGCACTACGAATGTTCTTCTTACTATCTTTTTTATCAGTTATATGAGCAGGACATTTTTATAGGGTGCTTATTCGTCGTTAACCTATTTGCACACACTAATTCAACTTTTAGCCTGAAAAGGGCCAGTTGCGATCCTTGAAAAGTAGGACTGGAGTGGATCCATCCTCGATTAACTTTACTTACAATGACGTCTTTGGTTACGCTCACTTTGAATGGAGTCTGGAAGACAAAAAGAATGACATTGTTGCAATTCGTATGGTTCACGTATTGCCGCGAATTTTTGAGAGGATGTACTTGGATTATTCAAAGCGTTATTTCTGGAAAAAACATCCGTGGTTATACAAGGCGATTGGTGAAGCTCGTGCATTTATGCTCCGTCGCGATATACGATGGTTGCTGCCTTCTTGCATTTACAACTAGTGCCATGTAAAATACAAAAATGTCCTCGAAATTTTCACATATTCTTATTTCCCAGGCCTATTGACAGTTGAGAAGGTGTTTTCAAGTATCCAGAAATCTCGTGGTTTTTCTGCAAAGAGGGCCTGATATACACGTTAACTTTAGGGTTTGACAGGCTAAATATGAAGCACTCGAGAGATTTCCTATTGAACTATGCCGGGTTTATACCCGTTGCGTCTGTTTGCCCCTTTAGGTTGGCAAGAAGCAAATACAGTGACATACTTGACTGACTCGAGCCCTCCCAAGGGCTTCCACACTCCAGGCTAACCATTTGGCTCAGCTGCTTGTAGTATGCTTTCTCACAGGCAAGTTTGTGCCCAGTTTCCAGCGTGTGCATGGCAACTTTAGACAAGTGTTTTCGCCTCCTTACTGCCAATTGATGTTCATGTATGCGCGTGGAGGCTGACTTTCCTGTCTGACCACAATACACCGCATCGCAGCTGTTACATGGAATCTTGTAAACGAATTCTTTTTATCTAAATAGCTAACCCTATCCTTCAGGTGTACAAGCTGATTTCATAATGTAGTCGTTGGTTTGTGTGCCATTTGGGTTTGATGTTTCTGAAGGTGTCTTTCAACGAGTTCAGACACGTTCTTGATGTAAGGAAGTGCTCTCCAGTTCTTTGATTTGGGCACTTAACCAGAACAATCTAGTTCCTTGTCTTTTTCTTTTAACTCCTGTCGTCTCATGCATAGACGTATAAATTCTCTTGTATAACCATTTCCAAAAAATAGTTTGAATAAATAACTAAGTTCGCCCTGGTAGAGTTCATTATCATAACAGTGCATTTAAGCTCGATTGAGTAGGGTGTTAACAGTACTCCGCTTGTGAGTGACAGCGTAGTTGCTCTGGTGGAGTGTAGGGGGTACTAGTTAGGGGTAGCACTACACAGATAGCATTTAGTCGCTCCATTTGTCTCGTACAGGTGGTGAATGCTCCTGTGGCCGTCTCTAACTGGTACCCAGCTCTCACACGTGGCTCCTCGAAGCTGGTTCTTCCCAGCGGCCACACCAAGGGCAACCGCCATGACTGGCGGGTTAAACCAGGTGAAGGTGTCCGGTGTTGTGTGTGTGCCTCCACACCCGGTACGTCTGCTTCCTTCCCCTGTTCTTGCTCTCTCCCGTCCTCCCTGCCATTCCTTCTCTGCTTTTCCGATCCCACTACCCTCTCCACTCCTACTTCTCATCCACCCCCTCCTCTCTCCTCCTCTTCTTTCTCTTGCTTCTGCCCCTCCTCTTCTCCCTCTATCCTCACCCTTCCCTCCTTTCCCCCGGTCGAAAAGTCCTACGGCGAGGGCTAACATGCAATCACGTAGGCGGCCCAGCCGAATCAGTCGTTCTCTCACTAACTCTAATCGTGACCCATAGTGGAGTTCGGTAGCCGCCTGGGTGACTAAGCAGCCCTATTTAGGTATAGCACTGCTTACCCCCTCGCAGGGGAGGAAGCTAGAAAAGGTGCCCTAAACAAATGCTGGGTCTCATGACAGCTGCAGCAGACCGTGGCTAGCAAACTGCAATTACATGCGGTCAAAAACAAAAAAATATCAACAACAACTCCTCTCCCAAACCCCCAACCGTACCCTTCGGGGTACCTTCCGGGCTGCTTGGGTGAGTCCACTCACACTAGCAGCCTGGATTGTTCGTTCCCTTTTAGACAATCAAGGGAGCAACCGGCCGGAACGGAGGACGGCGCTAGTCGCTCGGGAACTGGCGCGCTACAAGGTTGACCTTGCTGCTCTCAGCGAGACCCGATTCGCTGAACAGGGTCAGCTGGAGGAGTTTGGTGCCGACTACACCTTCTTCCTGAGCGGCCGACCAAAGGCAGAGCGATGCAACGCTGGTGTTGCTTTTGCCATTAGGAATGACATCGTGGGACGTCTGCCCTGTCTACCGCAGGGTATAAATGATCGCCTTATGAGCCTCCACCTGCCTCTTCAGGGAGACAAGTTCGCCCCCATCATCAGTGCCTACGCACCCCAATGACAAACTTTGATGCGGTGAAGGACAAATTCTACGATGATCTACACTCCCTCATGGCAACTGTGCCGAAGGCGGATAAGTTAATTGTCCTTGGTGACTAACGCCCGCAAAGGCACAGACCGTGCCTCGTGGAGAGGAGTGCTGGGTCCCCATAGTATCGCTGGCTTCAATGACAACGGTCTTCTTCTCCTAAAAACCTGCCCTGAACACCGCCTTATTCTGACCAACACCTTCTTCCGCCTCCCAAAGCGGCAAAAAGCGACCTCGGTACATCCTCGATCGAAATACTGGCACCTCTATGACCATGTTCTCGTCCGGAGGCGAGATGAACAGGACGTGCTGGTGACAAAGGCGATCCCCGTTGCCGATGGATGGACGGATCACCACTTTGTCATCTCCAAGATGAGGCTCCGTCTGCAACCCCGCAGGAGACCCCAAGGTAAGCGACCATCAAGGTAAGTTGAATACTGTTTTGTTGAATGTGCCTGCTCACCATCTATATTTCAGCAACGAACTGACCAACCGTCTAGCCAACCTTCCTGTCGCCGACGTTGACATCTCCATGGAGAACCGCTGGTGTCAGCTGAGAGACACCATCCAATCCACTGCCAGGATGTCCTCGGCCGCGCACGTCGTCAGCACCAAGACTGGTTCGATGACAATGACGAAGCTATCAACGGTCTTCTCGTCGAGAAGAACCAGTTGCACAAAGCAACGTCGATCGCCCTACCGCTGCAAACAAGACAGCCTTCTACCGAAGTCACCGCCTTGTACAGCAATGGCTGTGGGAGATGCAGAATGCCTGGATGACGCGCAAAGCCGAGGATCATCTAAGGGTATGCAGACCGAAACGAATGGAAGAACTTCTTCGCCGCCACCAAGGCTGTCTACTGACCTTCCGTCAAAGGCGCTGCCCCTCTTCTCAGTGCCAATGGCAGGGCGCTTCTCACTGATAAGACGCAAATCCTGACGCGATGGGCAGAACATTTGCAAAGCGTTCTCAGTCAGCCATCCACCATCTCCGACGCCGCCATCGATCGCCTGCCTGAAGTGGAAATCAACGCCAACCTTGATCTCACGCCCTCTCTCCAAGAAAACATCAGAGCCGTGCAGCAACTCTCCAGCGGGAAAGCACCTGGCTCGGACGCGATCCCTGCTGATCAACCACTTCCACCTCAGCTGCCTTCGCAGAATACTAAAGCTGACATGGCCAGACAGGATACCGAACACGGAAGTGTTGGAACGAACAGGCCTTCTCAGCATTTATGCTCAGCTAAAGAACCTGAAACTGCGCTGGAGCGGCCACCTTATGAGGATGGACGACGAACGATTACCCAAAAGACTCTCCAATGGAGATGTCGCCATGGGTTTGCGTCGAAAAGAGGGTCAATAACGACGCTACAAGGACATTTTGAAGACTTCCCTGAAGCAACTGCAGATCAAGCTTGCGACCTGGGAGGACCTCGGCGGAACCGACCTGAATGAAGATAGACAGTGAAGACAGGAGTAGCAATCTACGAAGCCAACAGGATCGCCAAGACCAAACGAGGGGCACGAAATTTACCAGCGCCCCGCACCAACAACACCGATGCCCAGGCCCTTCTAACATGCACACGCTGTCAACGCATCTTCCGTGCGCTACTCGCTCTGGTCGGACATCTACGGACGCAATGCACCAACAATCCGACAATTCCAACTTCCGCTTCAAATTCAGCCAATCCTCCTTTCGGACTCCCCAACCCTCACTCCTGGCATCAATTCCATTACTCCCACCATCATAGAGACCACATCTCAATACTCATCACCCGTTACCCCCACCACTGCAACCACAACCGCCGCCATCGTCGCTACCACCATCACCACCACCACCAGCGATGTGGACTATCTCCTAAACTGTCCTTAATGCGACCGCACATTCACCTCACGCATTGGCCTGGTCGGTCACTTGCGAATACATCGTACAGAGACCGGTGAGCCAGTGCCTGGAACACCATCACACAGCAGAGATCGTCGCCTCCATTGCCCTCACTGTACTCGCGCATTCACTCATCGCATGGGCCTATTCGGTCACATGCATATCCATGACAGCGGAATTCACCGCAATTCCGACAACACCGGTACCCCTTGCACACCATCCACTCCTGCCATTCTTACCGCCACTGCCTTCCCCACTACCATGAATGCCAGCCCCCAGTCTCTCCCGATTTCTCCTGCCGACACTGCGCCCGTAACTTCAACTCACGCATCGGCCTGGTCAGTCACCTGCGAATCCATCGGATGGAGGCTGGTGAACCAGTGCCTAGGGCTCCGAAATACAATTGACGCGCCCGCCTCTTCTGCCCTCACTGCTCCCGCACATTTACACACCACATGGGCCTATTAGGACACATGCGCCTCCACGACAACCTGCGGTAAATCACCGGAGGCTAAGCCACATCAGTGGACACTTCCTACAGCAATACATAGACAACACCCTCACCATCATCACGAACCCGTGAATATCACCGTTTCCTAGAAATCTTGGCTTGGAAGGCTGCCAATCTGACGCATACACCAATTCACGCCGTCGGCCCAGTTTATGTGCTGTGCGTGTCGAGTGGCTGACCAGACGGCGATGGCTCCTATATATCCCCTGATTTAGTGAATCCTGGTGTGTGCATAATGGGGGCCAGGTCGTGCTGCGGCGCGCGAAGAGGGGTAAGCTAACCCGTCAGCCAATGCACCCACTCCCATCTTAGACAATTGACCAGCTCAGACGGTCGTCTGATTTTGGGGGTGGGGGAGAGAGTGAGGTCGAGAGGTCAGTGCATTTTCCTCACTACAAACAATCTGACGCGCTTGAAACTATCACCGTGCGCTAAAAGCCGGGGCTCGGAAGGTCGCCAACTGACGGGATAACTCGGACCGCATGGTCAGCCCAATGCGTGTTTTGTGTGGAGTTGCTGACTGGCGAACTGAGAGTCAGGTTTCAATGGCTTCTTCTTAATGTGGCCTTTATGGCACTCCCACTCCGTGTGATCCGAGTCAGGTGTGGTGGTCCGCCCAGGGGCGGCACCGGCCGCGCCATCTATCTGCACCCTCTCTCATTTTCGGTCTTCTTGACTCAGTCATGACACCGGGCTCAGGAGGGGGAGGAGAAGAGAGTGCGGTAGATGCAGCGCAAGTCTACTATCACGTTTAAGCTAAATCACGTGCAAGTCACCGTCCCTGCACCACTCTTCCATGGAGCATACGGTGGACATCGTCGAAATCGACAGTCGAACTATCGGTGACCGAAACAGTGCCTTTGTGATTACCGCGCAAGGCATTTGAATGATCTACCGATGATGGAATACCTCAAGATACACTTTCTAATTTTATGATTTCGGCAGAATCTGCAGTGTGCAAGTGGAAGGCAGTAGTAACAATGCCGGGTGGCATTATTCTAAAACAAACGAGTAAAAGAAAGTATACTTGGTGTATGTTTTTTTTTCTATAAAATAGACATGTTTTTATACCGGCAACAGTATTGAATCGCAGTGGCCAGTCTACCGTTATTGATATTAGATGTTTACACACCCTGGTTCGATCCAAGTAAGATAAGGGAGCGGAAGAGCTAAGTCGCCGAGGTCAGGGGTTGTAAGGTTCAAGCACTGCGAAGTTCTCCGATTCAGTTTTGTGTAAAGCATTCTTCATCGATAATGTTTCGTAAGAGTATTTGCATTTCGACGAATGCAATAAAATAAATTTTCCCATAGGCGAGAAGTGAAAAATCGTGATCTGCATCTATCCAGGGAAATAAGTTGTTTCAAAACTATCCCGCGCCATCTCCATCTTTAAAAAACCTCCGTTTTCCACTCTCCTGGGTGAGCTGTCTCCTGGATTGCAGATTATATTGCTTACCCCACTAAATTCTTCAAATATGAAAATCAGAAATCTGCAGTTCCTCTCGAAAACTATGGAGTTTTTAAAGGTTCCAGCTTGCACCTTTATTGCTTCTTCCTCTACACTGATGACTTAAGGTCGCAAACTTACACCCTATATGCCAGGTATACTGACGGTATAAGTTTTAGATATAGTTTTAAAAATTCGACTCATTGCCAATTTCTGAAGGCTTGCCTGGATCATATCACAGCATGGTCCTTTGGAAATGGTTTTCTACTGAATACTCAGACATCATTCCAGTGTGTTTTCCGACTGCGACCCTCTCCCTCTCCCGAATTCTTCGAAGTTATTCCCAACAAGGTAGACTCTCTCCGGTACCTTGGCGTTTCCCTGACATCCAATCCTTCATTCTCCCTATATATTGAAACCGTTTTCACAAAATTCGTAAAATTCCTTATTGAAGTTGTCGTTACCCTTCCTATCACACACTTCATTCCCTAATCTTGAGATTGATAGATGCCTGCATTCTCCTCGCTCTCATTCTCTATTCGTCACCTGTTAGTATTTCTGCTTTGCTTAAAAGAAGACATGCTGCTTTAAACATGTATCCTTCGAATGTTCTCTTCTGCTGTTGCTGCTGCTTCTGCTGTTGGTGTTTCTTATGTCGCTTAAGGTGATTAGATAAAACATTTAAGCAATTGGCTGATCGAATTCTAAATAATGTTGCCTATCCACTTCTCTATGATCCAATTCCTGTGAAGTCATCCACTCGCCTGCTCCGAGGCTTCCGAAAAAGCTCATGCGTAACTCGGCATATCAGCCTTCCCTATGATGGCATGATATCTAAAGCACACAAAGACACAAATAAAAAAACTGAGACTTGAATTGTCCGCCTAACAGACGTTTAATTTTTCGTAAAGCTTTTCACTCTTTCGAATGTTTTCACGTTATCCTCTTGGTAGCCACGTGGGTTATCCGTAACCTACTGCAGAGTCGATACGACGAAGAAGCGAAATCATTTAAAAGGAAGCACGCAGTAGAATTAATGCATACATACTTCTTAATGAGTAATTTTTTATGGAGTATGCCTTTTGCAAACGAACAGAAGGCAGCCTGACGTGAGAGGGCTTCACAATAATAAGTGCTACAGTCCCACTTGATTCGTTTGCTGGAATCGGATACACATGGTAGACTCTCAGTGTACATTTCAAGAGATAGGAAATATACTGTAAATACCTGCCGATTCAAGTTACGATTATTCTTCGGCATAATGGTAGGTTGCAGGATTCACCAAGGTTACATCACGTGACGAGTTAAGGAGACCGTAAAACTGAACCCCACGTCTCGACAGTTGATCCTAATTACGCAAATTCACTGACACGAGTCGCGAAGACCTGAATCAAGGGGAGGAAAACACACACAAATGCTACCTGGAGTAGCTGATCCGCGGCCACAGTGAGCGCGCATATCAGAAGAGAGATTTAAGTAGGTAGTGTCATGCCAGGTGGGTTTGCTTCAAAATAAAAAAATGAGGGAGGATAAATTGTTGGCCCAGGTATGCCGCCGCGGTGTTCGCAAAACGCCTTCTCTTGTTTAAACTGTTTTAAAAACTTATTACCGTAAAAATTACAGATTTTTGCATAAACAAACAAACTTCTTAGCTCTTCCCAACATCCCTCCTTACCGGATCACTCCAGTGAAATATGCAACATATTTTTTCTAACTTCTCTTCATAATGCTCATCTATCAGTTGCTAGTTATCTATTTCAGTGCAAGGAAAGGCTTTGATAAAGGGGCTCATAGAAGACTCATAGTTAAACTACACGAGATAGGACTGCGTAGCGTCCCTGAAATTTACCCCTTTAGCTAGTCGATAGGTATTATGATCGAACCTGCAATAATAAGGTAATGAAAAGTAACCCCTGTCATTATATGATTCCTACCATGACCAGGAGCGTTTTAAACATGCCCACGCACTCATCAACATGTCGATCCTACCTTACGCGTATATGTTTTCCAGTTTTTTTCTCCTTAAAAACCACAAAATGCAACTTTTCCATAAAAATGCCCAAGGAGTTTTCTTTCACCCTTCATTCTCTTTTTGGCTTATTTTTTCACCTCATTGATTCCTGCCATTTTAAATCACCAAGCAACTGACCTACTAGTCATAACTTTGAAAATATATAAGATTGCGCATTCGAATTATTTTTTACAATGAAATTGCCCTTCCGGGTACCCAAATAAAAATAAAGCCGAACGTGCAGTACGGGGCGTGCATGGCTGCATGGACTGAATTATTTGGAAAAGGCATTCCTTGTGCATTGGAACATAGGAATTTAAACATTGCCGGCAAGACAAGGGAGCCTGGAATGGCCATTTCTGCATTATTTGCCGTCATTAGCCAGACATATCCAATCGCAGGGGGTGCTGACAGACGCACGATTCGCATTAGTGCATGACGTCGAGGAATCCGCCTCTCTCTTTTAAGGACAGCCATCGACAACGCGAATTCTGTCCCAAGCAAAAGGGCGCCCAATGCGCAGTGTATGTATGGCTACTTCATACAGGTTGTCTTACCTCCCTGCTGCCAACTGGTGACCGTAAATGTGCGTGTTGGTGAGTTTCTCTTTTTAACGAAAACAATCTTCACCGCAGCTTCCAGATCGTGTTATATATCCAAGGAGACTTTTACAGCGGCTTAGAAAACAAGCCTTTACCTAACATAAACATGAGTCAGGCCATGGCTTTCCTGTGGGATTCTCTTATTGCCTTTCTTGCGAATGCTTCGATGAGACATATTAGCTGGGTACACGCGTGTGCGACGCGTCTGGGCTTCCAGAATATTCTTCCGCCTCTTGATTGGCTGTCTGCGTATGCCCTTGGAGTGGACGGACCCGTGGTGACACCTGGTTGGCTGGTTGTGATACCTAGTCCGGTAGTGCACTTCGACTGTTTGCACGTGTGGATTTCGCTCTATCTCTCCCCTGGGTGCTCTCCATAACCCATCGGATACTTTAAACTTCTCTGCTACTAGCCAAATAACCAAATATCTCCTTGGTGTTTACATGCTGAGTGGATGATATCATCGTCAGTTAGGGTACCAGTCAGTTTGCTAACAAATGTTTCCTTAGGTGTCTTTCAAAGAGTTCAGCCACATTCCCGATGCAATTGATGGACCGCCAAGTATCTGGCTTGGATGCCTGATGGGAACTCTCTGGTTCCCTTCCTTTCGACCCTTTCTCCGGCATTTACTTATTAATAATTCGGACTTCTAACCAGCCACACTGACAATGCATTTTCGAGTGTATTTGGAAATGTGTAATTATTGCTATAGTTGGATTCGTTGCTCTGGTAGTCTGATAAGTAACAAGTCCAACGAATGAAGACTCGTCTGGTAAGTTTTTTATTAGTTGCAAGGTAGGCAATAAAGTACATGTAATATCTTCCTGTCTATTTATATATAAGATTCAGTAAAAATTCTCTTAAGGTCATGTAGTGAGACGGACACAAGAAGTGTACCGCTGTGGGAATTAATCATGGCATTTTTCAGACTTTTTGCTGAACTAAAACAGGTACCATCATGTGTTAGGACAAGGTCTGCTGCTCGAATAAATAATTTGAAGTTAATTCACTACTCCTCGTCCCTCGTTCGGTAAAAGATTGCTTAATTGGAATAGTCCGAACTAATTTAACAATGGTCTTCTCTCGCACTCTTCAGCATTTACATAGGCATACAAGACAGAAATTTTATTGAATCAAACATTCAGTTTGATTTGGAAGCAGAAAATATCACGCCTGTCAGATCTACATAGAAGTGGCTCCACTAAAGTAAATTCAGTCTGACATTCTTGTTTTTAATAGGTTACCTGCGATATACTTTGTGTTAACTTTAGGCGTGGCTTAGGAGAAAATGAAACATTCGTAAAATATGCCTAAAATAGCTGTTTTTTAAATAAAATTGTATAATCTTTTTCAGAGAGATTTTTCCAGTCAGCATGGATGAACTTAGGACCTTACATGACTCTGACCTACGTCTGTCTCGCTAACTGCCCATCAAAGCACAAATCGGTCCTCTGATGATGATACAAGGGTTGAGGCGGTTCTTTGCTGAGATGGAAATATTTATGTCAGAAAACTTTATAGAAATCACCTTTGTGTTGCAGTTTTTCATATGTACTTTAATGTAAAAAAATCCATGTCATTTGGAAAACGTGGACACAGCGCGAAAATATTGGAATGAATGCGATTAAAATACTTGCTGTGAGACTTAAACAAATAAGTAGGCAATGACTGATATAAAGTTGGTTTATTTTAAATTTGTTGCCTCTTTTCAGGCTACTTATATCCAACTAGAACATTGTGTACTGGCCGTTCATGCAGTTTATTATAAAATAGTAGTATTTGGGATGCATGGCGCTGGATTTGAAGAGCTGAATCCGATCGATAAAAATGATTCACACAAAAATGAGTCGGCGAACCTCGCAATGATTGAACCTAAGAACCTCTGACCCCGGCGACTTAGCTCTTTTCCGCTCCCTTACCTTACGCGGATCGAACCAGGGTGTGTAAGGATCTAATATCAATAACGATAGACTGGCCACTGCGATTCAATACTGTTGCCCGTATAAAAACATGTTTTTTTCCATAGAAAAACGACCGCATGTAATTGCAGTCTGCTAGCCATGGTCTGCTGCAGCTCTCATGAGACCCAGTGTTTGTTTAGGGCACATTTTCTAGCCCCCTCCCCCGCGAGGGGGTAAGCAGTACTGTCCCTAAATAGGGCTGCTGAGCCATCCCAGGCGACTACCGAACTCCACTATAGGTCATGATTTGGGTTAGTGAGAGAACGATTGATTCTCTTGGACCACCTACGTGATTACATGTCGCCCTCAACGTAGGAATTTTTCGACTGTGGGGGAGGAGAGAGGGAGAAGTGGGGGGTGGAAGTAAAAGAAAAGGAGAGGAGAGAGAGAGAGAGAGAGAGAGAGAGAGAGAGAGGAAAGAAGGGCAAGATGAGGGGTAGGTAAAGAAGTAGGAGGGGAGAGGGCTGGAAAAGAAGAGTGGGGTACAGGGACAACGGGAGAGTGAGAAGAGCAGGAGGAAGGGAGCAGAAGTACCGGGTGTGGAGACACTCACCTGGTTTAGCCCGCCGGTCGTGGCGGTTGCACTTTTCTAAAGCAGAGGTCAGGGATTTGGCATTTGAGCCACCATTCTTCCTCTCCTCCCTTCGCATTTGAATTTTTTATGTGTACGTGGGCTGGCCCATTTTTCTCATTAGAGTCTGCTATTCACCACTCTTTGTTTACATTCATTACGAAAAGGTCATTTGTAAACGATGCTTGCAGCGTTTTGAAGAAAATATGGCGCAATTTTTGACGCATTCACGGACGATCGTTCATGATGCGGACAGTTGCAGGTTTCGGTTACTGCATACCTTTTGTTTTCTACCGCTGCTTTTTTCGTATCAATTTTATCCCCAGTGAAAGGAGAACATTTTGCTGAAAATTTTGAAATGATAATCGAAAAATAATGCGTATCTCTCTATTTCCTAGTTCAACAAACTTATTTGGCCCCCAGTCAACATGGTTTACTTACAAGACGAGGCTCCCACACAAGCTGGTCTACAGTGAACATCATGGCCAGGAGTCTTTACTGAACCGGAGAATTCAAACATGGCTTCCTTAACCCAAATGCGCCTTAAATACTGTTGCCTTTCGTGGCAATACGAGCGGAGTAAAGTAATTCCGTACATCTTTTACATTACCGATCTCAAATATGCAAAAGTTAATAGCTGTTGAGAGTTTGAAGAAGGCTCCAAGGAGAGCAGGGACTGATGGGGTTACAAGTACTGCTCAACTAATTAATTAAGGTCAGTCTTACCTGGACTAAAGGTTACAGGAGTTGGATGATTTATTATCTGATCAGAATACAGAATTAATTGTTGTGTTGGACTGTGCCGAGGCATAGGGAATTACAGGCAACTTTGGGGAAGTTGGCAAATGTTTAAACCGTCCTCAGGTGTTTCGTTGCAAACGATTGGTAGTCATTGGCCTATGGGGAGGGAATGTTTAAATTAAGTTTTTAATTCTTGAAAATATCGTGCGACCAATCCAAATTTCGATCAACGGTGCATGGATTAACTGAGTAGATGTTCGGAGCCAGTCTGTCGGAGTAACCCACAGTGAGAAAAACTGCTTGTGATTCGGAGGCGAGAGACGTGATTTTAAATGAGTTGGGTATCGAAGGCCGTAAGCGTTGGCTAAAGTTGGAAAGATACTTTACGACAGTTCTTGAGAACTGATATATTTGTTTTCGAAATTAATCATTTTCTGGACTCCGATATCCTCTGAAGACAACTCCGCTTCAAGACATTTAGCTGCTTCGCGTAGCTCTGGGTCCTTCATGTCGAAGACAAGCATAACCTGAACAACAAATAGCAGTTTCAGGTAAACCATTATGGCAAATATTCCAATCTGAACGTTATATACTGAACAACCACGCTGATGGTAAAGCCACAATTAGTATGACGGACGTAACAGAATCGACGAGGTGAGTGTCAGGAAGTAGTCGCGAAGGAGGAGACATGGTCAATTAAACAAGAGCTGTATTAGCCCGACGATCCGGATTCTCATTCGAATCCATCATCATCATCATCATCACCATCATCATCATCATCATCAGAAAGAGAGAGAGTGAGGGAGAGAGGGAGGGAGGGAGAGAGAGAGAGAGAGAGTATTTCAGTCGAGGCATTCGAATTACGCCAACGAGACAAATACGATGCAACAGATAATCGCCTTGAGCATACAAAAATCCGTTAACTCCGGAAGCTCTGTCTCGTTTGATGGAACAATCTACGAACAGGGGAAAGGCACGGCAGTGGGGTCTGGACTCATAGCTGATTCGGTTCTACAACAGTTGGATTCGCTGCTTTTCTGACACCACAGACCAAAATTCTGGGCTCAGTAGGTGGTTGTAGCTTTCGTGTTGATCGAACAAAATCGTCGTCAGGTTCCCATGTGAGAAATCGTACTTCAAGCAGCCGAGCCAAATGGTTAGCCTGGAGCGTGGAAGCCCTTGGGAGGGCTCGAGACAGTCAAGTGCGTCGCTGTATTTGCTTCTTGCCAACCTAAAGAGTCAAACAGACGCACCGGGTATTAACCCGGCATATTTCGATAGAAAATATCTCTAATGCATCATATTCAGCTGTTCAAACCCCAAATTAAATGTGGATATCGAGCCCTCTTTGCAGAACCCAGGAGTATTCTAGATGCTTGAAGCCCTCTTCTTGTCTGTCAATACGCCTGGGAAATAAGAATATGTAAAAATTTCGAGGACATTTTTGTATTTACATGGCACTAGTTGTAAATGCAAGAAGGCAGCAGCCATCGTATATCGCGTCGGAGCATAAATGTACGAGCTTGACCTATCGCCTTGAATAACCACGGGATGTAGTCTCCCGAAAGAACTTTTGGAATAATCATGGTATATCCTCTCAAAAATTCGCGGCAATACGTGAACCAAACGAATTGCAACAATGCGATTCCTTTTGTCTTCCAGGCTCCATTCAAAGCGAACGTTACCAAAGACATCATTGT
The DNA here is from genome assembly GCA_017591395.1 of Schistocephalus solidus. Classification (NCBI taxonomy): domain Eukaryota; kingdom Metazoa; phylum Platyhelminthes; class Cestoda; order Diphyllobothriidea; family Diphyllobothriidae; genus Schistocephalus; species Schistocephalus solidus. The sequence goes on from WEDG01000112.1 coordinate 20,463, forward strand.
AAGAAAAGGTAATCGAGAACGGATACACTCCAGTCCTACTTTTCAAGGAAGGCAACTTGCCCCCTTCAGACTAAAAGTAGAATTAGTGTTCAAATATGTTAAAGACGAACAAGCACTATATAGCAATGTCTTGATCAGTTAAAAACCTAAGCATTTGCATGAATGCTTTAAAAGATAATAATAAGAAGATTCACAGTGCAGAAGCTTAAAAGTCATGTTCAATTTGAAATCAATTAATAATAAGATTATTTTCTAAAAATATATTTAACAAGTTTTGTTAACCAACTTATATGCCTGTTGCGAAGTGATACAAAAAGCACCATCAATGGTCAGATATTCCATATATATGATTTTAATCTAACTTTTCCTCTAATAAAGTAGTTAAATGCCATCGGTGGCTCGACTACCACAACAGGTATGTTCATGTGTAAATTTTAACGGCTTGCGATATTTCAAAATCTGCTCGTATTCTGCATGTTTAGCACTTTATTCGCTATGTTCAATTGTGTGTGCATTAAAAGTCGCTTAACAGCAAAATATACCCAAAAAGACAGATCATGTGTTTGATTGTTGTTTTTTATGCCACTTGGCAAATATTTTGATGAGGAACCTACGGGTAACACGGCTTTTACTACAGACATATTCTTGTATTCGGATACATGCAAATCGACCATCCCTAAAGGGTGGAACTTTGTAAAAATGGCTTATACAGACATAACGCCAATCTCAACATGTTATTGGGATTTAATACATTCACAGTAAGTGTCGGATTGAAAATATAACATGTGCATTCGAAAGCAACGTTGGCATACAGTGCTTGAAAATACGAGTTTCACTTTCGGAAAGGTGGCGTTGCAAAAGACGTCGAATTTATCCGGTGAACTGGCCACGGAAAGTAGACATCGAAGTGAATGCCCCGTCTCGACAAAAATAAGATTGCATCTCCGTATCCCAAATTCGGTGTAAAAGACAGGAAGTTTAATTGCAGTCAGCTGGCTCAATAAATAATGAAATATGTCCACAAAATCCACTGTCGAATTCAGTGACATGCAGCTGGTAAGTTGCTGGCTATCCACCTGCTCCATGTCTTTAAGTTGCAAAAATAGACAGATGCTTCAGATTTATTTTTAAAAGATTTCGAAACTTGGCGTTGCATGAAGACGTGGTGGGGGATTAGCTAAACACTCACATTTGATAGCAGATAAAATTAAAGTAAGTGAATGAGCATGGCATACATTCCTAATACCATGGCACATGCAATTCAAATGCAGAAAGTTACCACAGATACCTCCTATGAAGCATTTGATTTTAAATACAACACGAATGCCATGCTTTTGGCCAAACTCTCGTCGAAAGGGGACTGGCTCTCCTTTTCTTGAATTCAGTATAAAAGGCAGGCAGTTACATGGCCGTTGGCCGGCTTAGTAAGAAAATGAAAGGCTTTAGCAAAATTCTTCGTTGAATTGAGTGAAGGTATTGCAGCTGGTGCTTTAGTAGTCTAGCGGATACCCGATTTTTGAAAGCTATTTAAACAGACGAATACATTTAACCTACCGTAATGGAATGACGAAAACGGAATCCCTACATTCGAATTGCTAAATGTGCAGATTTTACGGAATGAGCTTATGTCTTAGGTAAAACAACCGATAGTAATATCTGGTGGCGTCACAGGGGATTCAAATGACCCAGCATATCATAGTGTTCAGCAGTGAATTGTTTGACATAGAGAGGAAATCAGAAGTGTTACCCATAAACTTTAAGGACATGCACACCTTTATCATGTGAACTACAAATACTTTAAAACAAAAATCACAATAAGAATGTAGACTTTTCTGTTAAACAAGCGGCCTTTAATGTTTTAAAATATAAATAGTCTAACACTATACCAGCGAATTCCAATAAAGAATAGAGGATGAACGGGATAAACAGCGATGTTCTCCACATGGACTTGCTTTGAACTGACAGCTAAGGATCGTTCATGCGATTTAGGTAAAGGTTAGTGGAATGCCATTGGCAGCGATCTGATTTGTTTGGCCAATAGGACGACAGTTTCGGTGATAGACCAATGGGTGCTCTCTGTCGAGAAAGCACGCGCCATTAGTCTCCTGCGGGTAATAGGCTCTGAGGATGTTTACACATCCCGTCGAGTAGGGTGCAATAATTTGGTTTTCTAGTTTAACATGAAATAAGGTCATCCTCTTATTTATCACACACCAGCTTTACCCATCAGACGGAATTCCTTGGCAAGGCAAATTGAAGAGGGCTACAGATGTGTGTGGGTGCAGTATTTGACGAAGCTAAACAGTCTAAGCGCTAATACCTGACCCCTTACTCCGTCTGTACCATTCGGTGGTCACTCATCTGCTACTACTGCCAGAACCATAAGAATCCCATTAAGTAAGTTGCATTTTCGACAGAACCTCAATTCGAAGTCGGACGGAGGTGGCATTCTTCCCGGTAGCGACTGTTACTGCATCATGATTATTGCAAAGCACGTTGGCCTTCCGATAAGTGCGATAGTATACGCTTGATCTACTAAGTCGGATGGAGCGCAGCTTCAATTCCCTCTTCCACGGCGCAGCAGTCCGTCAAATCTGATGCAGTTTGTCTAACACTTGGCCCGTCGTATTGATAGGGGTTGTAATATAATGCATGACGGAATGTTTTAATAGGCTGGCCAAACTGTGAAAGCGGTTAATTGCTAAAGGTATGTAGTAGCCTAGCGAGCGTGTCCTATAAGTACTGCGACTCGTGAATTAAGTATCCGTATGCGAAGCTCTCTCTGATGTTTGGTTCGGGCATGAATCGGAAACGGCGGTCAAATCGCAAGAATCACGTCTTGAGTCATCTGAGTTTTCTGTTATTTAATGAAGTCCATTGTCAGAGGTAAAATTTGCGATGCAGTAGGCCACAGTTATAGTGGTGGGGTTTAATAAACTATCAGTAATGCTCGTAGGAAGGAGACTGAGCAGGGTTTCGTGCTGGCGCCCGATCGATATATCGATTGGCTGAGATCTCATCCGACGCCCAGGTTTCCATCAGTTCGTGACTTATCTCACTTCTGGCTTGGGCGATTATTTTAGCGGCTGCGAAGTGAAACTTGTGTCCAATTTCGTAGATGTGGGCAAAAACTTGCGATAAGCCGTCAACCCCGTCCAATAAACGGTTTATGTTCGTGTATGCGCGATCCAAGCATGCGTCCAGTTTCACCTGCGTTGTTACAAAGACAGCTTTGACACGGGATGCATTAAACTACACCCGAATGCTCACTAGCATTTAATAGGTCCCTGCTTTTCATGACCCTGCTGCGCATAGTAGCTGTGGGCCGGTGTGCAATTCCAACTGCTAGTCGCGCAGGAATGCGCTCGGTCGCCTCTGACACGTCCTCGATACATGGCAATGCAAGCCATACCATAGGTGTAGTACCTGGTTGGTTACTCGGAGGGGGGGGGGGAAACACGTACATATGTAGGCATCGGTTTATGAACGCCTTCGTGTATAAAGCAGCCCTCATGGGCTTTTATCTCACGGGTTGCTGTAGCGAGTACGGAGCCGTTTGACGGTTCATTTGGTGGTCACTCATGTGCCTCGTCTGGGAGCCACTGGATGGTCACTGTGAAATTTTAGAAACTTTGGGTTATTCGTCACCTTCTTACAGACTGTTGTTTCTAATTTGCCGGTGAAACTTTTCGTGACAAGCACATCAAGGAAGGGCAGCTGCTGCTCTCTTACTTCTTCCGTCACGAATTGTCTATTTGGGAAGATTGAGTTGAGAAGATCATGGAAAATCCTGCAGCATGTTCCTCTTAACACTAACGGACGTGCAACGGCGCCAAAAGTTCGGCACCTGTGGGAGGAAGGCCACCTTTTTTGCACTTTCTGTGTCCATTCGGCAACTTAGCTGAAGATAGGGGTGCCCATTGACGTTCTCTTGATCTGCTCCTAAGTTTTTGTTCCTGCACACGTAAAGGTAGGTATTTTTGAAAAATTCGAACAGGTTCATAAGTTGTTCGATTTGAGCGAATTCCAAGTTTCTTAGTATGACCCATCAGTTTTCCTGCGCAAGTCTCCTTGTGCCAAAATCTGCGGAGTGGATGTGCATAAAGATGTTACGTGGAAAGTGACTATGATTGCTTCCGATTGAATTCTTCGGGCTTGGAGACTACACAGACTGAGGTAGTCGATTTTTTGGAGAACATTCATTTTCGAGTACATCCGTTTTACAAAATTATAGGCAGGGCTGCCGTTAGGGTAACGGCGTGCCGCGGTGGAACATTTCCTCTACGGATATTTGGCGATTGAGCAGCTTTCGTCATCCGGTGTTCCACCTGCGCTTTCCGTTATATAATTCGAACATGCATATGCAATTTCAGACTGAGCCTAAAAGCTTAATTCAGACTAATTGGCTCCAAGTTAACGATGGTTTGTTGGAAAAACGTTAAAACCGTCAGTTGAATGCTCTAAAGAGGTTAAGGAAACTTAAGATAAAAAAACATTGTTTTCTCGTTTCGGTCGTTGTACAGCCAAGTTGATTCGAAGCAAATACGTTTGGTGAATATACTTTCAAATGTATCCTTTGAGGGTCAGATAGCCACATGTCGACCGAACCATTTTAGCTTAAGAAAATTCAAATGGTGAATAAAGTTCTTCATCATTATTTACCATACTGCAAGTGCAGGTACTAACTAAAAGCACAGAACCTCGTTTTTCGTCAAACTTCTGGAACTGTCTGACGCAGCTGCGAGGGGAGTGCTGGTCCTCAGTCGGTCCCTCAGCGTTCCCCGAGGGTTTTCGAGTATGCGATAGTTCAACCGTCTAGCTAGACTATGTCCAGCTTGTGCTCCACAGCATGGTTTTGCAGGGACGGTGACATGCGCTGGATTATAGTGAGAGATGACTTTGCATTGCATCTACCTCACTCTCAGTTCCCCTCACCCCTTTGGGTTGGTGTCAAGATAGAATCCAGAAGATCAGATTTGGGAAAGGGGCGGGTCCACGCACTGTGATTCATCACCAACAAGGACGCAACAGCAAAGTTGGAGGTTGTCTTGGACCCCAGTTTGAGTGGGAATTCCATAAAGGCCATTGTGAGAGGGCACCATTGCAGACTGACTCAAAGTCTGAGGAACCGAGTTATCCCGTAAGCTGGTAGACTATGTAGCCGCGGCTTCATTGTTGTCGCAGATAAAAATTGAGGATATACCTCAGGTCCCCCTATTCATGTTTTTATGGTCCAAATTATCGGCTTGGTAATTAAACTACGCTCATAAAACGTTTATTACCGAGTTTATTTGACACGAAACGTCAAAATTCGCAAAAGTAAATTTTCAAAACTGAATCCACTCTCGATTACCTAAAAACAACGTGATTTCTCATACCTGCATCTACTTGATTTTCATGAGCGCAAAGTAAATTGTTCCGTTCTCTGAATGGATATATTTAAAAATAAATGGCTCTTAGTATGAGGCGAAAAAATAAGAGGTTTGTATAACATTGGAAGACTTTCGGAAATCAAGAAACGTCGGATTTGACCTAATCCTGGCCTGTTTACTCTTAAAAAATCCAGCTGAAATGAATTTTTCCTTAGTACACAGCTTTCTGCGCGTCAAATCTATTTAAACGAAGAAAATTAACAACCTCAAATTTCGATCCTGACATTTCTTGAGTGACACCATCTACTGTGGCTAGTTGTATACTACCACTGCCTGTTGACAGCTTGTAAATATTGCGCGCTTATTCCGCAGTAGCTGAGCGATATCAGCTCAAATAGTCATATCGGACTTCGGACCGCATCTAAAAAGGCCTGTTCTAGTTGATATACTCCCAGTTTGCGCATTAATTTCATTGACAATTAAAGAAGTCATGTCAGCATACTGACAAGAGTATCATATAAAAATGTAAAGGATGTTCTCCTGCAGGGCACATTTAGGAAGTCCACTCATGTGGTGCAAACATCCTTGATCTACAGTGTCGTGTTAGTTTTGTTCACCTAAGTCAATGTCATCGACAAACCGAGCCCAAAATGTTGGTTTTTAATGTCAAGAAATAGGCATAGAACGGATTCATCAACGAGGACGATAAGCAATAAATCCCTTGAAGCACGTTTGATCGGCATTGTGCCACCTCGCTTCTTGGTTCTAAACCCGCTGCCTCGATCGTCCATCCTGGCAGCGTTTCTCGGTATTCCGAGTTTAAAATTTTTAGTCAAAAGGGAGCACACACGTTATGCTTCTCCCCTTCTTCAATACTGCGTGCGTTTCACCAACTTCAAAATGCAAGGTTGACTTGAAGGAAGAAGTGATCGGTGTCGCAGGTTTTTTGGCGCACGTGTGAGGCACATGAATTCATCCGTAGGTCGTAACATCTTGAAAAACAGTTCATTCGCATCCAACCCCTGTGCCTATAGACACTGCAGTAAGAACTAAAGACGTAAATTTCAGGATATGAATGAAAGCGTTAGAAGTCAAACTTGACGTTTTAAAAGCAAAGAAGCTTCAGTCTTCGCAGGGTAGGGTGGCACCACACCGCACTCTATTTACCGGTATTTATTGCGGCGTCAATTGGTATTTATGACAAAGGAATCCCACGTCGACGCTGCTGAGAGACAGAGTGCCATCGCTACGACTACTCTTCTTCATCTCCCTCAGCCCCAGTGTGACTTTCGAATTCCTTCCTTTTGACTACACCGTTCACAGTCCAGCTTCGTGATGCTGCGGCATTGGCAACCGTCTTTTTATTTTACCGGAAAATTTTATTTTATGCGTCTGGCTTACGACGTCATCACCCGGCATCGACAGCGAAACTAAAATGGAAGGCGAATTTCCTGATTGCTACTGAACAGTTGAATGTACTGCTAATAGCAGAAAGTTATCTGTGCATGAAAGCACATGATGCATGCGAACTAAATTCACATCACCAACCGACAGTGCAATCGCAATTCGTTTATGCGAGTGCATGCCTCGTGCTAGTCGACGGATAATTTGACCCGACGATTTAGAAGTTACGGACCTGCTGATTAAGATGCTAGACAAAGGTTTGAAGTTTAGGTAAGCCGTTGGTCCGTCACTGGTGTGGGTCACGCCTGTCGCTGACCCAGACACGCTGCCCAACTGGCCTGCGAAGTGTTTTGTATCTGGAAGCCGGTTTTTTTCTGCAGGTCATTTGATCTACAAAGAACAACATGTGCGCTTCAACTGATGCTTGCCCTACGTGGGCCAATGTGTGTGTTTGTGTGTGGTAGATGCGTTGGACCAACACGGGGGCCAAATTAGGGCACGGCAGGCGTTATTCGGGTTGCGCTCCCATAACAAATGCCGAACATGGAGGTGTGGGGGCACGCCTAGGGGCGGCTAGGACATAGGGACACGGCCGCGCCAGCCACCTGCGTCCTCTCCCGCCTCCGGTCTTCTTTGACTCTGTCTTGACACCGGGCTCAGGTGGGGGAGGAGGAGGAGAG
>WEDG01000113.1:0-114231 GCA_017591395.1 Schistocephalus solidus
CACGCGATAGATGCGATGTAGCATTCCCGTACTCAGCGTACGAATTGAACTGATATTTAAAATGAGCAATAATTCCAAAATTCTACATATGCGGGGTGTGGTGGCACCACAAATGCACAGACTCGAGGCAGGGCCAGATACCTGATTCCGATCCCACCTATTGTGTCGTTGGTTCGGTGTTGACATTGAGCTAAGACGGGAGAGGGGGATAGAATGTAATAGGTAATACATGAAACTACTATGAACACCTTCCCTACTCATGGCTTTTACCATCTACGTGTTTTGAATGTCCACTGTTTTTAATGTTTCCACTCCAAAAGATGACCGTTATTAAATATATTTTCAGAGCGTCAAGCAAAAATAAGGCGCAGGTGACAAACATGCCAGTTGGTACACTGATTTCAGAGCTCATAAATGGAATGGTTTGGCGATCCTCCAATATCACAGACAAAAATTTGATCTTGACATCTGTACACTAAATTAAGCAATATCGAAAAATGAGATGTTGAAATTAAAAGAAGGCCCCAAGGCTGGCAACTATATACACCTTTAATGACGAAAAGTGGAGCAGGAAAATAAGAAGGAGGATAAAACAGCTTGCTTTTTCTTGAGTTCCTTTCCGGAAACGATTGGGTTGATTTCAAACTCCAAGTATTGGGGTAAAGCGAGGTATACATTAGAGTTCTTCCGCTGACTTCGGCGATATATTCCGCATGCACTACAGTAGTGTAATGCAAGCGGTAGTGCGCTGGATTATAGCAAGAGTACACTTTCACATAAGCTAACCTGCTCTAGGTTACGCTCCGATAACTGGGCCTGTATCAAGATAGAGTCAAGAAGACAAGAGATTCGAGAGACTGAAGGCCCACGCAATGTTGTCCAAAACCAAAAAAAACACTTTGACCCAAGTGAGGGAGGGCTCAGATTCCAAATGCGTGGGAGTGCCATAAAGACCACTTTAAAGGCAGCCATTACAGACTGACTATCAGTTCGTCATTTGACAACCTTCTAAGCCAGGCTTTTAGCAAATCTTTATAGGTTCAAGCGCATCATTATGTGTATAGTGGGGAAAATGTGCTGAGCCATTGACCTCACTCTCTCCCACACCCCCAAAAACGGACCCCGGACCGAGTTGGTCAGTTGTCTGATGCGGAAGTGGATAAAATCACAACCATTATTCTATTGCCTAAACGGGGCTGATACACCTTTGCAGACGTATACAGACTTAACATTCACAATCAACCCTGAAGTAGTTAAATCGGTACCAGAACTCACTGTGTCTATAGGCTAACCGGTAAATGCCGCAAGGGGATATGGTGGATGATAGAGACAGCTACAGTAGTTGTGTAAAAGTTTAGACTCTGCAGAGAGGGATAGGTTTATCGGGAGTTTTTCACTTATCAAGGTGTTTTTATTTTATGCGACGGGCTGAAGTGGCCAGGAGAAAGCTGATTAAGGAAGGAGCGCGGCAACCAGATTGCATGTCAAAGACCCTGTTAGGACTCCTATACGCAGTGATGACAATAGGAGATTTTGTCTTGAGTGCAAAAGGGGGCGGTAAACAGCATACTCCAAAAAGACCGAATGTAAAAATTTGCACTTGCATCATAATCTATTGGATAACCAGCTTTATATCAGTAGGGAGACTACGTACATATGCGCCTTGTATCTTCAAATAATGCTGCAGCCTCTTTTTATGTTCAGTGTGCTGTTGCATTAAAAGCACCATCTCATTAGTAGAAAAGTGGATACTTATCAGAGGAAGTGCACAGGACTTTCCGGAAATGATGAATTCAGTCAACATTTGTTAAAGGGCGTTTGCATTATTTTTCAGAGATTATGCAGATGTCAGGACGTCAGATGCGACATTTGCCCTGGCTTCTTTAATAACATCAATAGGCACTAGTTGTGGAAGCAATTAGACTTCGTATCCTTTACCAAGTTAATCGTATGCTTGATTGCATCTTCAACGAGCCGCGAGATAGATGGAGCTAGAATCACCAGATGATGATCGTTGGTATGGATTTCACTACGTTACGAAGATCCCTCATAATGAAGTCTGGTAAAGTCTGCAAAGATTAAGTAGCCACCTTGGTGGGGTTTTGTTGCCTACGCTTCCTATTTTTTTCGATATCTAATCCACATCACCAAACAGGGGGGATCAGCGATTTTATGGGGCCTCAAGTACAAATCTCTCTCATTTTCCTTCTAAACCAGAGGCTTGACGCAGTGCGGAACACGCTACCCACCATCCATTACTGGTAACCCTATTCAGTTTATTGTTGTATAAAAACTAATTGATTGGAGGAATGTGATAAAATTAACTATGTATGATTTAAATATCATACATAATGAGCATTAACCCTCTGTCGGAAGCATATACAAAAAGCAAAACAATTCCACCGGACTAAACTTGCCATAAGTTATATCGCATTTTATGGTAGGTAACTCAATAAGCAGACCATAATAGAAGACGGTCACTCTGTTCAGCTTTGAGAATTAACTGGTTTTTGTCGTTGTTTACATGATACTCAACAAGATTTGATTTTGTGCATAGCAGGTCAGCATCTGCATCTTGTATCTGTAAATGATGCTGCAGCATCTTTTTATGTTCCGCTTAATGTTGCATTAAAAGCGCCATATTACGAGAAAAAGTGGATACGTATTACAGGAGGTGCACAGGATTGTCCGAAAATGAGGAACTCGGTCAAAATTTGTTCTAGTTGCTTTGCATTCTTTCAGAGATGATGCAGATGTCGGGACATCAGAGGCACACATTAAATTTCAGCCCCTGGCTACTTTAATTACATCAGTAGGCCCTTATTGTGGAAGCGTAGGTAGACATCATCATCCCCGTTACCAGCTAAAAGTGTGCTTTGATTGCCTATACAACGAGCCACGCGATAAATGCAATGGAGCAAAACGGGTGTCACGTTAGGATATGGGAAGCCGTGCATCGGCATGCGCACCCATAACAAATTCTACGTATGCAGAGTGTAGTGGCAAGCTGATGGAGGCTGAAAACTGCGCCAGCTACCTCCTCCCGATCCCACATCCAGTATAATTGTTTATGTCTCTGAGGCGGAAAGCATATGGGTGAGGAGGAGAGAGTGCACTAGAGGATACGCAAGTCACTCAAAATGTGGTTCATATGAATGCCGCTGCTCCTGCTCTCACCCCTGAAATGAGCATATCCTGGGTATCGTAGGAACCGATGGTCTAATTGGCTGTTGAGTTGACTGAGCTTCCAAATAATATCAATGAATATTTGCATGTCACTGTTTTTAAACGTTTTCACACCAAACATAAGCATGGAGAAAAGAATTGAAGCAGGCCAGAAACACGCAAGAGGATTAACAAATTACAGAGCTCATTCATGAAAATGACTTTCAAGGGGATAATTGCCAGTCCTGCAACGCCACAGCCCAAAAATTCTGCACTCGGTAGCTGGTTAAATAATTAGCCATGATCAAAAAGGATTAAGGATTGACATTTAAAATTATGTCACATGGCTGACTAATAGATATAAAATTTATGGTGTAAAAGGAGAAGAGGAGAAGAGTAGGAGGAGAATGAGGAGGAGAAAAAAGATGAGGAGGGAGGAGGAGGAGGAGGAGAGGAGGAGGAAGAGGAAGAGGAGGAGAGAAGCAGGAAGGGAGGAGGGAGAAGGAGGATAAGAGAAGAGAGGAAGGAGAAGGATAAGAAGGAGAAGAGAGTAATAGGAGGAGGAGGAGGGAGCAGCCAACAGATTATGGCGCATGAAAACACACAAACCGTTCTTCCTTCACTCTTCGTTTACGAGAGGATTTTGTTGGTCTACAAACCCCAGCTATTCGGAGATTGTGAGAAATACAATCGAGCACTACACTACAGCAAAACACCACTATAAATGCATTTTCATGAAGGAGCGCTAAGTCGACATAGTAAGATGCACTTATGCTGATCCACATCATTATCCGTGGGTTTCTTTTGGGTCAGATTCTAGCTTGCCCAAATTTGTCAAACAAAAACATATGAGAGTTCATGGACATTCGGCTCCAAATTCTAGCAGGCACTCTTGTACTTGAAGAACACATCGTGAGCCGCTGTCGTCTTCATACTCCACCTTGTATCAGGTTCACAGTTACGCAGGATTCAACAATCAGACACCAGTTCCTCGTGACCGAAATAACCCACTGTCACAGCTGAAAACGGCCAAGATCACTTTACTTGGTCTGCCACGGTTGTAAGGAAAGCACCCATGTCTCAGTAATTGGGAAATTACAATGGACTCAGATGCAGCAGCAGTGTAAATATTTGAAGCCATTTATTAAGCAATGGCTCATTTGACAGGAGCGACCACGCATTCCAGTTTTATGAGACTATATTTCTCGCAATCGTGGATTACCACGTTAGCCGCGAGCTGCTGGAATAGCGGTTATCTAGTCCTCAGTCAACTAACAAACGAAGTGGCCTCCCCTCCATATTCTGTATTGTGAACCTGTTTGGACAGAGTTAATGGTAACGCCAATGTCGCCCCTGGTCCGGTTCGTTCCATTTTTTACTGTCATTTTAGGGTTTTCAGATCGCTTAGACCCACATGAGAGAATTTTGAAAGAGAAACGACTTGACTGCTGGTGATTATGCAAATATTGAACCACATGCAAAAATTGATATGAATTTGGAAGCTGCCATTTTGGTATCTCAGGTGGCAGAGCAGCAACTATAGCTCCTACCTGCGAAAAATTACCACTTATTAATTCCTTCCTATCTGATGGTGGCTTTGTTCTGGGAATACATTCCTGTTCCCATGATCGTGTCCGCGTCTCTAGTCTGAAGTCGCGCAGTTAATGAGATATTTTTCCCTCGAAAATCTTATTTTAACGCAGGCCTGCATCTTCGAGCACATACTTTAGCAGCTGGCTGAAAAGGAAAGCTGCCTTTTGTATCTTATGTGCTTCAAAGCCATAACGAGATGGCTAGTGGTTTCGGTTTCACTTATTGGTATTTTTCGAGTACGTAACCAGTGGTCGATTCTTGTGGCTGTCGCCAGGTGGTGGAACTTTAACTCCTCTCAAAATTGAAGATGAAACCCATCTATTCCTGCAGATCCGTGACATGGTAGTTGGCAATGTTTCCTCCTGTGAGAAAACCGTGTCAGCCGTCTCTTCCTAGGCATTATTAAGTTTCATTACTGCAAAATATCCTCTGGGATCTTGCAGACAACTGCATATTTGTGTACACAGCATTCAACGTGTGATGCATGACAAGGATTGTTCGTCCCATATACAGCAGCGTTAAACAGGCATCATTAGTCAACCAAACTTCTGCAATGTATGATAAAAAAATTTGAGTTAGTAGTTTAGTGTTAATTTTATCCTGTTGGTTTCCACACACAGAAAGCCTTTTTAAAGAACACCACAAGTTCAATTTTAGTATAGTGAAGGACAACGAGCCAGGAGTTTAAGCCAAATCAGAGGTTGCTGAATATCAAAAACATACTTAAGTTATTTTGATATCACAGCACATAGTATGTAGATGTATGTTGATTATGCTGCTCAAAGAAAATTAATATAAGCAAAATGTCTAAAAATGTGGCTTAAAAAGACTATTTTGTCAGTGTGCTGAATTGTTCGGCAACAAAACGCAGTAATAAAATTCTTTATCAGTATTTTGTTTTCTTTCCCCAAAAATAGGGATCGTTGAAAAAAGAAATACAAGAAATTGTGTGATAAACGCCTAGAGCAACCTATGTTGAAATGGTATCAAGGTATTGGACACTGTTTTTGTATAGTATATATGCCACTGAACAAAAATTTAGAAACGCAGTAGGAAGCAATTAGCATTTTCCGCAACATTGTAATAAGCATGTGACCAAACGCTTGTGCATTTAAAATTTTAGAACGGAGCATTTGAATAAAAATGTAAAGCAAAAACGCTCCATTTGAAAGCGAATGTGAATTCGTCATTTTCAACAAAAGTGGTATCACCTATTTTCAGGAAAGTCAAAAAGGTCAAACCTCTTCATTTGTTTCTTTAATGAACCTTAAAAATGTTAAATAGTGCTTATATTTGTTGGTTAATTATCGCATTAATGCACTTTTTAATGAGCTATCTTATTTCAGAAAGTTTTCTTATTGATCTTAGGCATAAAATAGGCTGACCTTTGTTTGAGGCATCAATTTCTCTCTGCAAGGCGTTTTCGTTTTTGGTTAAATCTACAAATATGACGTTAACCACAATCTGTAGTAAAAAGAACATCTAAAACTGCCTAGTTCTCTAACAAAATTTAAGAAGTATCTTATTGTGAATGATTGGATAAACATTTAATACGAAATATATGCTGATGACCAATCGCTTTAAAACCCTCAATATCTTAAAGTATGCACCGATATTTCAACGATCATTTGACGCTGATTGTAATCCAATATTAAAAATCTTTATCAAGAAATTTAGAAAAAGGCAAGTACTTTTGATATATACATATATCTGATATTTCTGTTAAAGACAAAGAAGATTGTAATCGGCCTCTTCTGGTTTATTGGCCGTCTTCAGCCAACCATACCCAACTGAGCTGGGGACCCACCCGAGGATCGAACCCGTGACCTGGGGTTTGGTATGGCTGGCTGACGACAACTAATGCTCAGAAATGGCCATTACAGTCTCCATTGTAGTAAGTCGGTAATATCATTCTGCGTATATCACTAGCTAACTTTGCAGTTTCTTACTGAAATTGCGAGTAGGGTCCCAAGAGCAAAAACCGGGCTCATAAGTTTTTACCGATCGGTGAGTACCTATATATTACTGTAAAAAGTGTTATGTTTACGATTTAAATTAAAGATTTTTAGCTATTATTATTATTTTATTATTAATAGTAACAGACGATTTAGAACGCTTTTGGATTATGCAATTTTTCAAAAAACAGTTGGTTGTTCTAAACGAAGTATGATTTATTTTACCATGTCTTTTATCATTTAAGTTTGCACGAGTTTGATCTTTAGTATTTAAGAGCTTTAGTACCTGAGTGGGTACATATTTGCGACTAATTATCAAGCATTAGGGAATTTCGGCACTTTTCATGAGATTGTTAACTCACTGTACATCAAAATAAAAGTGTTGGCAGTTGCGCTAATGCATAATCTCGACCTTTTTAATATTTTTCTCCTCTCCCCAAGGCATTTTCGAGAAAGCTTTAAGTTTTCATTTATATATTTTTCATTTTATACACTGAATATAGAATTCCTTTGTAAAATGACGGGTAGAAGCGCATATCTCCAGGAACTTGCGATCCTTATGCCTTTTAGCAGTAAAAAGAATTCTTTTAATCTGCCCATGTTCATGAAATCCATAACGTTTTTCATTTAGGGTCACTTTTGCCTGTTCAAAACCTCGTACAGTACATTCATGCAGTCCTTTCAAAGTGTTACTTTGTTCGCGACTGCAGTGGATACCAAAAAGTCTTGCGTTGTCAGCTATTTTTATGTACTGAGCTTTCAACACATGATGCATATTTCTGACTGTGTCGCCCATTATTTGGCCTTTAAGTCTTTAGAAGGTGGAAAGGGGCTCCAACCTTGCTATGGAATTCCAGCCTAAATCAACCAAGGAGAACAAAAAATCTATCCCAAATAGTTTTGGCTTCAAGACAGCTCCACAATGGACCCAGTCTTTCTGTGTAAATGGGTCCATCTGCACATGGAGTCACTAAATACTGCAGCATTTATGGCACTTATTGTTGTGTGTGATCCTCGACAAATGCAATTGCGCGTGTGCAATTTGGCACCGTTCCTATGGGTCACAGTTAGACGGACTGTGCGATTTTTGTCACGTTCTAATATCCCAACGAAAGTGCATGCATTTTGTCATTGCATGTTGCGATTGAAATATTTTAATTTAACGTGCTGTCCGCGATGTGGTGTCGAGCTTAGGTTTGGGGGATTCTGGGGCGTTGGATTGGACGTGATAGGCTGATGGATAGGGATAAGGTATCATGAATAATGTTAGCCATAGTAATGAGAGCGTTTTTTCGGCATGGTTTTAGGGTAAACCTGTTCCATGAGACGGTTTTGGCTTCAATGTGAACATCGAGAATTTCTGCTTCACCAATGGGACAGCTAAGCAAAGGTCGATTCGGGCTGCACCTTTTTCTCAGGGTTGGATATCACAGATTTGATGACCATGTTGCTAGGATCTTACTCGTTATAATAGATGACAGTTTCAACAAACATCCCCTTTGGCCTCCTAACTTCAAAAATTATATTGATTCATAGTCGGTCGCACTTAACACGATAGTTTTAGCTCAAACATCTGTACGTGTATTTCTTCATGGTAAAAACGATGAGTAATACGGAGATTTAATAAACTCTGTAAGACCCAGCGTAAATGTCCTCTTCTTCTTTATTGTTCGAGTTGACAAAAAGCCCAGCCATAAGAGAAGTCATGTTCTTCACTCAAAACAATATTGCAATGTCGATGGATGATTCCTATTGAGGATGTGAATAGGATAAATATAATTATCACCAAAAAGAATATTTCAAAATTTTGGTCGCATAAAAGGTATAATAATTTGCACCCCCTCCAGTCAACAGCATCTGCGAGATTAAGTGCTGGTTACGCGTCCCAGTCACCGTGATCTGACCTGGACAATTAAGTTACAATGTGGCACAGTTAACATTGACCATTCCCCGTTGCCTCGAGTACTTGCCTCTATAAGTTAATCATTACTTGAACAATTTTAGAATAGAGCAAGGAGTTAGAAATGCAATAACTCAATATACTCAATCCATGTTTTAATATTCCAAAGTCTGTCTTTTTACGTTTCATACGTTTGGAATGATGACAACAAGAGCTAACGTGCAATTTTGCTTCCTTTTTCTAATCAGTCGTCACCTCGCCAGCAGCAACGTAAACAATTTTTGAAACTGATTTTTAATTGCTATTGAAAAAGCAGGTCTTGTACTTAAATACAAAAACAGCGGAAAAAGAATCGCTAAGTCCAAACATGCAATGAACGATGACGCTGATGCTGATCATCTGATGGTATATGCGCGGACTTATGCATTATGGATTGCTTTAAAAAGGAACCAGACAATTAATACAAAGCTAAACAGTAACAGCTTGACCATCTTGATGAGAAATTGGACATAAACGTGCTTTATTGTCCAAGATGTGCCATTGTGCAGCATGAAAAACACCGTACAAACGTCGACGAATTCCCGAAAATGTGTAGTGATGAGCTCGATTTTTGAGGTCATTGTCGCATTCGTCATATCCCTCTGGACCTGGTTTCATCGGAAGTGGAAAACGTCTTGACCTTGATATCCTTCAATATCAACGTAGATCTCTAAAAATTGAATGGATATAGTACGTTGGTCCTCACTTCTCCTTTAAAGGACACACTCAGGACCACTGCTATTGTGTACGGCTGCGCGTACGCCTTCCAGCATAGAGCACTGGTGATCGAGATCAACGTTAAGTTATGTCTGACGAAAGTATGCTAATAACTTTATCACAGAATGCACATGACCGGATGAGAACGCATACATAGTGAACAAAAACGAGGCTATAACATCTTTTGACCTCTACGCGAGTTGACCAACTTCCTCTGAACTGAGTAGAGTTGCAGTTTTTATTATTTGCCTTCCGCCGACAACCTTAATTGGCACAAAATAAGTTTATTTTTCAGTCTACCATGGCTATGTACACCCGGATTTCATGTTTATGGGTACTCAGCCAATGAGTTGATATCATCCCCATTTTTTGCTACCAATGGCGGCAGTTCGACCGTCGATTTCGAGCGAGGGTCCACCGTATGCTCCTCACCAGGTGGTGCAGGGACGATGAGTTAGTTTTAAGTGATAGTAGCCTTGCGCTGTAGCTACCACACCTCTCTCCTCCTCCCCCACCTGAGTCAGGTGTCAAGACAAGTCAAAGAAGACCGGAGATGAGAGAGGGCGCAGGTGGCTGGCGCGGCCGGAGCCGCCCCTGGGCGTGCCACCACACCTAGCTCGGATCCCACGGGTGAAGTGCCATCAAAGGCCAAATTAAGAAGGGGCCTTTGCAACTGACTCTCAGTCCGCGAGTCAGCCTCTCCACAAAAAAACACATTGGGCTGACAACGCGGTCGGAGTTATCCCGTCAGTTGGCAACCTTCAAAGCCACGGCTTTTGGCGCACCGTGATAGTTTCAAGCGCATCAGATTGTTTATATTGAGGAAAATGCGGTGAGTTTCTCGATCTCACTCTCTCCCCACCCCAAAATCAGACCACCGTCGAGCCGGTCAGTTGTCTGATATGCGGAAAGCAGGCGCAGCTGCTGGTGACCTCGTCTACGTGTACTACGTATACGACCTGGCCCCCAAACTCAACCAACAGGATTTCACACAACAGGGGTTGAACGGCTTACATCTCACATGTGTCAGAGATAGCCATGAGGTCACGTTAAGAAGGAGCCATCGCAGCCTGACTCTCAGACCACCAGTCAGCCATTCCACACAACACACATTGGACTAACTGCCAGGTCTGAGGTGTAATTGTCAGTTAGCAACCTTTCAACCGCGGCGGTTAACGTTACCACACTCTCCTCCTCCCCACCTGAGTCCGGTGTCAAGACAGAGTCAAAGACCGGAGATAAGAAGAGGCGCAGGTGGCTGGCGCGGCCAGGAGCCGCCCCTGGGCATACCACCACACCTGGAGTCGGATCCCACGGAGTGGAGTGCCATAAAGGTCACATTAAGAAGAGCCATTGCAACCCTGACTCTCAGTCCGCCACTCAGCCACTCCACACAAAAACACATTGGGCTGACCACGTGGTACGAGTTATCCCGTCAGTTGGCAACCTTCGAGCCACGGCTTTTGGCGCACCGTGATAGTTTCAAAGCGCGTCAGATTGTTTTATAGTGAGGAACATTGCGCTGAGCTGTCGACCTCACTCTCTCCCCACCCCCACCAGTCAGACTACTGTCCGAGCCGGTCAGTTGCCTGATGTGGGAGTGGGCGCATTGGCTGACGGATCGGCGTACCGGTCTTCGCGCGCCACAGCACGACCTGGCCACCATAACGCAGACACCAGGATTCACAAACTCAGGGGATATGGAGCAGCCATCGCCGTCTGACTCCCAGTCCACTGGTCAGCCACTCGACACACACAGCACATACACTGAGCCGACGGCGTGGTCTGGTGGAAGCGTTAGATTGGCAGACTTCCCAGCCACGGTTTCTAGGAAACCGTGATAAACTCTGGTAAATGGTGATTTTGAGGGTGTTGTCGATGCATTGGTGTAGGTAGTGTGTGCTGATGTAGCTTAGCCTCCGGTAGTTTACCGGAGGTTGTCGTGGAGGCGCAAGTGTCCTAAAAGGCCCATGCGGTGTGTAAATGTGCGGGAGCAGTGAGGGCAGTGAGATCGGCCGCATCGACTGTATGTCGGAGCCCCAGGCACTGGTTTACCAGCCTCCGTGCGATGGATTCGCAGGTGACCGACCAGGCCGATGCGTGAGTTGAAGTTGTGGGCGCAGTGTCGGCAGGAGAAACGGTAGAGGCTGGAAGGATGTCATTCATGGTAGTGGGGGTGGCAGGGGTGTGCATGGTGTATCGGTGTTGTCGGCATTGTGGTGAATTCCGCTGTCATGGATGCGCATGTGACCAAATAGGCCCATGCGATGAGTGAATGCGCGAGGACAGTGAGGGCAGTGGAGGCGACGATCTCTGCTGTGTGATGGTGCTACAGGCACTGGCTCACCAGTCTATGTACGATGAATTCGCAAGTGACCGACAAGGCCGATGCGTGAGGTGAATGTACGGTCACATTGAGTACAGCTTAGGAGAGATTCCCCATCGCTGATGGTGGTGGTGGTGGTGGTAGTGAAGGCGAGGTGGGGGTGGTTGCGGTCGTGGGGGTAACAGGCGATGAGTAGATGGATGTGGTCTCTATGATGGTGGGAGTAATGGAATTGATGCCAGGAGTGAGGGTGGGGGAGTCAGAAGGTGGGTTGGTCGAATTTGACGTATAAATTGGAATTGTCGGATTGTTGGTGCATTGCGTCCGAAGATGTCCAACCAGGCCGATTCGCACGTGAAAGATGCGTTGACAGCGCGGGCACGTTGGCAGGGCCTGGGCATTAGCGGTGTTGGTCCGGGGCGCTAATGGCTTTCATGTCGCTCTTTTGGACTTGCCGGCGGCGATCCGGTTGGCCTCATAGATTGCTAAACCAGTGTTCACTGATCTTATCCATGCCAGTCTATCCTGGGCGAGGTCCTCCCAGGTCGCAGAGTTGATTTGCAGTTGCTTCAGCGAGTTCTTCAAAGTGTCCTTGTAGCGTCGTTTTTGACCTCCCTGCCAGAGAGAACCCGTAGCGACATCGCCGTAGAAAAGTCGTTTGGGTAGTCGCTCGTCGTCCATTCTTACCAGGTGGCCGCTCCATCGCAGTTGCACTTGCCTCAGCATGGCATGGATGCTGAGGTTTCCGGTCCGTTTCAGGACTTCCATGTCCAGGATCCTGTCATGCCATCTCAGCTTCAGTATTCTGCGGAGGCAGCTGAGATGAAAGTGAGTCAGTTTCCTGGCTTGGTTCGAGTAGAAAATCCAGGTTTCCGCTCCGTAAAGGAGTGTCGTCAAGACGACGGCCTTGTACATCTTCAGTTTTGGTGTTCAGGTGAATACAGTGGCTATTCCACACGGAGGACTGCAACCGACCGAAAGCTTGACTAGCTTTGGAGATCCGTTGGGCAACCTCGTCATCGATTCTCGTGTTGCGCGACATTGTGCTTCTTAGATAAGCGAAGGTTCCCACGTTTTTGAGTTGAGCACCGTTGACATTGATTCGAGGAGCATTGTATTCGCGCTGGGTGGCGGCTGGTGCATGACAACAGTTTTGGCTGTACTGATTGTTAATCAAAAATCGGCGCAGCCTTCGGCGAAGAGGTCCATGCTTCTTTGCATGTCCTCCTTCGTCACGGTGTTAAGGGCGCAGTCGTCCGCGAAGAGCAAGTCATGGACTGTAGTCGTAGACACGTGCGTTGAAGCCTGCATACGCCGACTGTTGAAAAGGTGCCCGTCAGTTCTGTAGGCGATGCGGATCCCAGGCTGTTCATCACGGTAGGCGTCCATCAGCATAGCAGAGAACATGAGACTGAGCAGGGTGGGGGCCATTACGCAGCCCTGCTTCACTCCGTTGGTCACTGCAAATGCTTCGGATACCGTCATGTTGTCAGTTGCGCGCACCGTCATCCCATCATGAAGCTGACGCACCATGTGCGTGAACGGCTCAGGACAGCCAAATTTCTGCATGACTTTCCACAGTCCGTCACGATTCACCGTGTCAAAGGCTTTCGTTAGATCCACGAAGGTAGTGTATAGGTGAGTTCGCGTCTCCTGACACTTCTCTTGTAGCTGGCGGGCGGCAAAGATCATATCGGTTGTTCCGCGGTGTCGGCGGAAGCCACATTGGATTTCCGGGAGCAGGCCCTGCTCTAGGTGACCATTCAGACGATTGAGAAGGATACGGGCGAAGATCTTCCCAGCGATGTTGAGCAACGAGATACCTCTGTGATTATCACAGAGTTGCCGGTTCCCCTTCCGATTGTAGAGATGGACGATGGTCGCGTCTTTGAAATCCTGAGAAACTTGTCCTTGGCGCCACATCTCCTGGAAGAGTGTTGTGAAATCTGCCATCAGCCGGGGCCCACCGTGCTTGTAGACTTCCGGTGGGATTGCGTCGGATCCCGGTGCTTTACCGCTGGAAATCTGCTGCACGGCCCGGATGGTTTCTGGTAGGGAAGGCGGCAGATCCAGGTCATTGTTCGTGTCCACTTGAGGGAGCCGGTCAATGGCAGGATCGGAGATGGCTGATGAGCAATTAAGGACATTTCTGAAGTGCTCGGCCCAGCGCTTCAGAATTTGCAATTTCTCTGTCATCAGTGTTGTGACGTCAGAGCTGAGCAGCGGTGCGGACCCCTTGATACACGGGCCGTAGATTGCCTTGATGGCTTTGAAAAAGTTTTTCATTTCATTGCGGTCCGCATACCCCTGGATTTCCTCAGCCTTTCGGATCATCCAGGCATCCTGCATCTCCCGCAGCCGTTGTTGTACAAGGCGCCGGCATCTTAAAAAGGCTGCTTTGGTGGCGTCAGTCCAAAGGTCCATGTAGGCTTTTAGTGTAGTCTATTCTTCTCCGCGAGTAAGTTGCTGATGTCGGCGTCATTGTCGTCAAACCAGTCCTGGTGTAGACGGTGTGCGCGTCCGAGTACATTGAGGGCAGTGGACTGGATGACATTTCGCAGTTGACACCATCGTGTCTCCACGGTAGCGTTATCATCTGGAGCATGCAGGTTCACCAGTTTCTCGGTTATTTGGTTGCTGAAATCAAAACAGTGAGCAGGCAAATTTAATAAAAGTGTTTTTAACTTACATTGCGGCCTCTTACCTTGGGGCCTTCGTCGGGGTTTCTGTCGGAGCCTCATCTGGGAGATGACGAGGCGGTGATCTGTCCAACCATCGGCATCGCGGATCGCCTTGGTTACCAGCACGTCGCTGTCGATCTCGCCTCGGACGAGAACATAGTCCAGCAGATGCCAGCGCCGCGACCGAGGGGTGCATCCATGGCCTTCTCCCGCTTAGGAAGGCGGAAGAAGGTGTTGGTCAGCAGGAGACGGTGTTCCGCACGCGTGCGCAGAAGAAGGAGGCCGTTATCGTTACAGCTACCGAGACCGTGGGGACCCAGCACTCCCTGCCAGGCAGCGTGGTCCGTCCCGACGCGGGCATTGAAATCACCAAGGACAATTAACTTGTCCTCTTTCGGCACAGTCGCCAGCAAGGCGTGCAGTTCCTCGTAGAATTTGTCCTTCGCCGCATCAAGGCTCGTCGTTGGGGGAGCGTAGGCGCTGATGATGGTGGCAAACTGGTCTCCCCGAAGAGGCAGGCAGAGGCTCATCAGGCGATCATTGATACCCTGCGGCAGACAGGGCAGACGTCCCACGATGTCGTTTTGAATGGCAAAGGCACTGAATGAATGTGACGTTGTTTACTGCTTATTGACATTTTAGGTATTTTTCCTAATATTAATTTTTGATTTTCAGCTTTTTTATGTGATGGAATGGTGTCCGTTTCTTTGAAATGTTACATTCTGCCCATTTCAGAGGACGCGCAAGTGCCAGGAGTAGGAACTAACAGTTCAAACTGCACTCATTGTTTCAATCTTTGAAAATAAATTAAGAAAGTCAAACCCCTGACAACGCGTAAATCCTCAGTCTGGATATGCTAATATTAATTTTTGATTTTCAGCTTTTTTAGGTGATGGAATGGTGTACGTCTCTTTGAAATGTTATATTCTGCCCATTTCAGAGGACGGGCAAGTGCCAAGAGTAGTAACTAACATTTCAAACTTCACTCATCGTTTCAATCTTTGAAAATAAATTAAGAAAGTCAAACCCCTGACAACGCGTAAATCCTCAGTCCGGATAGGCTATCAATTCTTCCGCAATGATAAAGTTTATTTACCCGCTTAAGTAGAATCGCTCTTTATAGTTTGCTTGTTGTACAATATTGCCGAAAGCTGGGATTACGTGCAAATATCCGTGGTGTGCACTATGTTATGGTCATTTGGTCGAGTGATTAAAGAAAATGAACTTCACTGCATAATTTCATACCTCATCTCAGCGACTCCGATCTGATTATTACTATATCTAAAACAGTTAAATGTAAGTCAAAATTGATATAGATTGAAAAATCGTATTGTCTGATATGCATCTTAAAATTTAAAAAAAACTGAGCACTGTTTTATATTTGTGAAAATTTCTATCAAAGTATTTCAATGTCCAGTGAGCGATCATACAGGTATTTTTACGAATTTTCGTTGACAGTATGATTAGATTGAGACCAGGATATGCTTCGTGGGAACGGGTATCCGGATTGATATATTTCAAAGGAATATTGTTTCGAGACCAATAGAAATCAACATAATGGCTTTTGAAAAGAAACATATATGCCTAAGAGTTCCTTTGCAAGGGGATGCAGTAAGTGAATGGCTGAAAAGACACCTTGGCCCAGCCATTTCACGAACAGTTCCACCAGCGAGGGTTTTGATATTAATCTCAACCATGCTGTTTTAAACAGAGAACTTCAGGATAAGTCGTTAGCTATAACCCCCTCAATGTACCTTTAATCATTTAATCGCTCCCAGTGAGTAGGTTATTTAGCTTCCGCAGGTTGACGCTCATCCAAAGAATATGGGATTATATCCCAGCCTGGAGTGAGAAAAGTCAAAGTTAAGAGCAAAAACAGTGCTATTGGCGCACACATTACGCATATGGATGCCAGTACAGCGTTTCAGGTTTCTTATAAGGTCCACAATCAAGCTATTGGGCACTGAGTGCGATTCTGCTAGCAGCAGCAGAATTGAATGACATCAGGTTGAGCAAGGCAGTCATGTACGCATAAAAAGATCTCCGCCAAGCCCTGCACTTAGCATGGCCAATGGTCACGTAACTGCATGCTCTCCTTCGTGCCCTGCCTCTCCTGCTATCCGCCTTCCCCTCTTCTTCCGTTGAAATGCTCCACTTAACCCTCGCTGTCGCCTAGCCCACTGTCTTTTTTGTTACACCCATCAAAATTATAAAAAAGGCAAAATTTATTGATCGCATGTTTTTAATTTGTACCCGATTTGCATTTAAATGCTTTGGCCCAAATCGGGAATTCAAAAAAGCACGTGTATGCTTGCCCGCTGGTTGTCCGAAACTGAGAATTGTGTTGACTTTGTGGTAGTCCATCATTGATCGCATTATTGATCGCATGTTTTTAATTTGTACCCGATTTGCATTTAAATGTTTTGGCCAAAATCGGGAATTCAACGAAAGCACGTGTATGCTTGCCAACTGGTCGTCCGAAACTGATAATTTTGTTGACTTTTTGGTAGTCCATTTTAGTTTCCATGGCCGTGTTCCAATCCCCAGAGGACGCAGTCGAGTTCAAAAGATGAGTCCGTTGATATTTGACCAGCTCTGTCGTGGATGATCATGATATAGTTTGTGTGTGGGGGTATTTATTCGCACAATAGTTGCATGGATGAAAATGAGTTTTTTTTCTGATTGTCATTGGCTTTGTGCAGTGAAAAAATGACTCAATTTCAAACTCAACAAGTGCAGGTTCTAGTGACGATACGCTAGGTGATGAGGAAAAATATACCAGTTATCATCCACTGTTTAAAGTATCGGGAGGTTTTGTTCAACTATGCGTCTGCATACCTGGTTAACTTCTCATACTCAAATGATCAATTGACTGAACGGTTAATTTTTTAAGCACCCTTTTGATAACCGCCCTGTGTTTGCGCGTCACGTCTTGGAGACTGATGGCCTTCATGCTAATACAACGGTACGTCTACGCTGATGCCCGTGAGCTAAAGTATTGTCTAGGTGTGGGATTCGGAGCACACATAATGAAATGGAAATTAATCACATGCTCCTCCTTTGGACAATATAAAGAACAGGGATACTGTTTTAGATTACAATTAGTGCCCCTTGGTGCCTTCAAGTAATTTGTTCCTAAACGGCGTAGTGCCAAAGGCCGGCATGGGCTACTAGAATATTCTACGGTTATCAAGGGGATGAGATGAATAAGACCGTCATAGGCAGCATGTGCACATGCTGTATCTGAAACATGTGACTCAATATAATGAAATTATCTCGCTGACGTATCTTCTGCGAAAACGTTCTGCCCCCACAGCACCAAACATCCGAAAGTGGCATGAGATGATATGCACCAAAATGGACCCTAGAAAAAAATTCGATACTATTTTTACACAGACCTATTTTCTAAGTGACTGCGTGGCGCCTAAGCACATGCCAGATGGCCTGCATGAAGTGCGGATAACGTCTTTCGCTACTAGCAGTATGCTCACTAAAACGTCTTGGAGGCCCTCAGCCGCGTTCACGCACTACTTAGAGTTGGAGTCGCACACAGACTTTTGGCCATCAATCGGTATCAGATAATGAAACCAGAAGACCCACTGCCACTGCAAGAAACATCTGCAGATGTTTATCCGATCTGGTGCATTTGCGGGCAAAGCAAATACGTCGGAGAAACTGGAAGACTGCTTTGGATGCAAATTGTCTAACATGCGGCAGCAGTTTGGCGAAATGACATCAATTCTCAATTTGCGGCTCATTCGCCGAGGTTCAGCTACAGATTTACGTTTGATGAAGTCGAAATTCTTGCAAGAGTGGATAATAGCGTGAGCAACGAGTTGCTTGAATCAAGGTTTACAGTCCCCCAGTCGATCACAGAATGCAATGACCTACCCAACCCATATTCGGTGTTGAGACTGAGTTTGATCAGAGCAATCAGCCACTCGGGGAGACCTCAAGCGAACAACTTTCCAAAGCCATTGCTGGTGAGCCAAAAGGCCGTGCAATCATCACACCAACTCCCAACGCGGGGGTACGAAATGTCAGTGGATGATGACCCACATGCCAGCCATCAATCGATTAGCGCACCAGAGCGCAGTCATCATTGATAAAGGGGAAGTCGTTGATTGCCATAGGTATGCTGTAGCATAGCGACTGCATCCTATAAATACTCCAACTCCCTGTGTACGAATTACCCATAGCTGATACTGTCTCTGATCATGGGTTCGAGTTGGAATCTGGAACATCGGGCGAATGAAGTTCTTGTCCCAATGATCACATTTATTTCCTCTCAATTACTCTCTGTGACTCACATTTTTCACTTTTAACTGCGCTTGCTTTTCAGACCTTAAGCCCTCTGAACTTGGCTCCAATGTCTATGACCATGACCGTGTACATGCTTGCACATTGAAACGATTCAGTTTACATGTTCCTACCCTCATGATAATTTATTGTAACCATTTAGGATATGATCAGTCTTGATGAATGCTGCTTACTTTTAAATGTGCAAATGCAGTGGAGCTCACAGATTCTTTATACTTGAGAAGCGCGTGGGTCTCATTCTCTTATTATGTGGCCGTTAAAACCAACCTTCATTGACTTAAGGTGGTGGATCAGTGCTTTGATTTACACAAGGGGAATTGGAATGTCCTTTTCTGAGTCATCAGCCGTCATCAGGCAGCTGTACCCAACTCAATGTGTTGCAAAACCCATAGATCATACCTGTGACCTGCTTGGTAGACGTCCAGTGCCCTACCCATTGAGCAACGGGTTCGTAGTACCGTCAGTTGTGGTTGGGTATACCCATAACTATTTTGGGCCACTCAATGATCGCGTTCTGGTTGACGCTCATCCCGTTGCGAAATGGGACGCAATTGCGAATCCCACCAGCAGCGTGAATTGTTCTCAGCTTATGAGAATAATTTTTGATTAAAAATTTATCATATATTTATATAAGAAAAGATGCAATTCTTTGGAAAAATAGAAACTTAAATGCGTTAAATTTCGAGACTGTTCCCCCAGCTCGTCATCAGACTACGGGTAGTGTACAGGAAAAATTCATTAATTCCCCGTGTTTAGTAAAGGATTCTACGGTTGGGCGAAATCCAAACCAATGCGCGTTGAGTGTATTTTGTCATACTGTCGTGATTGATTGTGCGCATGGGAGAAAACACGGATTGTTAGCACCTGCCCACCTAGAAAAAGCAATGAATTCCTGGAAGCAATGCACTCAGATGAGGCATGCATCAACCGGCATATCGACTTTGATGCCACATAAAAATCGTTAATGACAACTTCAAACGCGCAGAACCAATCATGACAGGATGACAAATTGCAATCAACACGTATTAATTTGGATTTTGCCCAACCAAAGAATACTTATTTAAACATGGTTAATTCATTAATTGTTAATGTTCCTTACCCGTAGTCTGACGACGAGCTGGAGACCAGTCTCAAAAATTAACGCATTAAAGTTTCAAGTTTCCCAAAACATTTCCTTATTTCTTATTGAATATCCTGGGATGCCAGCATGAAAAAGAGCTCGTGCCACAGTGGGTAGATCGTTGAACTTCAGAAAACAGGTCGCGAGTTTAAGCCTCGGGTTCCGAACCGCCTGAGGTTGGGTACGGCCGGCTGATGACGGCAAATAAGCCAGAAATGGCCATTCCAGTCACCCTTGCCTTTGTCGGTTATATCATTCTGCCTATATCAATTGTCACTTTGCGGCTGCTGGCGGGACTGTAGAGAAAGTCCAAAGGCACAGCACGACGAATGAGTCCTGTAACCGATCGGTGAGCGCCCAAATACCATTGTTAATATTCCCGATCAAAACCGGCAAGACAACGAGCTTGTGGCGCAGTGGGTAGAGCGTTGGATTTCTGCCCAACAAATCGCGAGTTCGAGTTTCGGCGCCGTGGCCCCTGGGGTTGGGTATGGCTGCCTGATGACGGCTAATAAGCCAGAAATGGCCCTACCAGTCTCTCTTGTATTTGCCAGTAATATGATACTGCATATGTATATTTTATCAATATATATGTCAAGTCACTATGCGACTACCCGCGAGGGCTCTATAGTGAGCCTCAAGGCACAACGGAACTTAGGTGTTCCTTAACCAGATCGGTTAACACCACAATTTTAAAGTCCATATTCCCTATCGCACCCGACAAAACAATGGGCCCGCGGCTCAATGGTAGAGAGTTACACTCAATGACAAAAGATCGCGAGTTCGAATCTCGGGTGATCCACACCTGGGATTGGGTATGAATGGTTGATGACGGCTAATAAGCCAAAAATGGCCATTCCCGTATCCCTTGTCTTTGTCGGTTCCATCTTATCAATATGTATGTCAATTTGATATGCGACTACCCGCGTGGGCTCTGAAGTGAGCTTCAATGCTCAACGGAAATTTGGTGTTCCTTAACCAGATCGGTGAACACCACAATATCATAGTCCATATTCCCGATCGCAACTGACAAAACAACGGGGCCCGTGGCTCAATGGTAGAGTGTTATACTCAATGACCAAAGATCACGAGTTCGAATCTGGGATGATCCACACCTGGGATTGGGTATGACTGGCTGATGCCGGCTACTAAGCCAAAAATGGCCATTCCCGTCTCCGTTGTCTTTGTCAGTTCCATATTATCAATATATATGTCAAGTCGATATGCGACTACCCGACTGGGCTCTGAAGTGAGCTTCAAGGCACAACGGAACTTTGGTGTTCCTTAACCAGATCAGTGAACACCACAATATCATAGTCCATATTCCCGATCGCAACTGACAAAACAACGGGCCCGTGGCTTAATGGTAAATTGTTATACTCAAAGATCAAAGATCGCGAGGTTGAATCTGGGATGATCCACACCTGGGATTGGGTATGACTGGCTGATGACGGTTATAAGCCAAAAATGGCCATTCCAGACTCCCTTGTCTTTGTCAGTTCCATCTTATCAATATATATGTCAAGTCGATATGCGACTACCCGCGTGGGCTCTAAAGTGAGCTTCAATGCACAACGGAACTTTGGTGTTCCTTAACCAAATCGGTAAAAACCACAATTTCATAATCCATATTCCCGATCGCAACTGACAAAACAACGGGGCTCGTGGCTCAATGGTAGAGTGTTATACTCAATGACCAAAGATCGCGAGTTCGAAGCTGGGATGATCCACACCTGGCATTGGGTATCACTGGCTGATGACGACTAATAAGTCAAAAATGGCCATTCCCGTCTCCCTTGTCTATGTCAGTTCCATCTTATCAATATATATGTCAAGTCGATATGCGACTACCCGCGTGGGCTCTGAAGTGAGCTTCAAGGCAGAACGGATCTTTGGTGTTCCTTAACCAGATCAGTGAACACCACAATTTCATAATCCCTATTCCCGATCGCAACTGACAAAACAACGGCACCCGTGGCTCAATGGTAGAGTGTTATACTCAATGACCAAAGATCGCAAGTTTGAATCTGGGATGATCCACACCTGGGATTGGGTATGACTGGCTGATGACGGCTAATAAGCCAAAAATGGCCATTCCGGTCTCCCTTGTCTTTGACAGTTCCATCTTATCAATATATATATCAAGTCGATATGCGACTACCCGCGCGGGCTCTGAAGTGATCTTCAAGGCACAACGGAATTTTGGTGTTCCTTAACCAGATCAGTGAACACCACAATTTCATAATCCCTATTCCCGATCGCAACTGACAAAACAACGGGGCCCGTGGCTCAATGGTAGAGTGTTATACTCAATGACCAAAGATCGCGAGTTCGAAGCTGGGATGATCCACACCTGGCATTGGGTATCACTGGCTGATGACGACTAATAAGTCAAAAATGGCCATTCCCGTCTCCCTTGTCTATGTCAGTTCCATCTTATCAATATATATATCAAGTCGATATGCGACTACCCGCGTGGGCTCTGAAGTGAGCTTCAAGGCACAACGGAACTTTGGTGTTCCTTAACCAGATCGGTGAACACCACAATATCATAGTTCATATTCCCGATCGCAACCGACAAATCAACGGGCCCGTGGCTCAATGGTAGATTGGTATACTCATTTATCAAAGATCGCGAGGTCGAATCTGGGGTGATCCATACCTTGGATTGGGTATGACTGGCTGATGACGACTAATAAGCCAAAAATGGCCATTCCCGTCTCCCTTGTCTATGTCAGTTCCATCTTATCAATACATATGTCAAGTCGATATGCGACTACCCGCGTGGGCTCTGAAGTGAGCTTCAAGGCAGAACGGATCTTTGGTGTTCCTTAACCAGATCAGTGAACACCACAATTTCATAATCCCTATTCCCGATCGCAACTGACAAAACAACGGGGCCCGTGGCTCAATGGTAGAGTGTTATACTCAATGACCAAAGATCGCAAGTTTGAATCAGGGATGATCCACTCCTGGGATTGGGTATGACTGGCTGATGACGGCTAATAAGCCAAAAATGGCCATTCCGGTCTCCCTTGTCTTTGACAGTTCCATCTTATCAATATATATGTCAAGTCGATATGCGACTACCCGCGTGGGCTCTGAAGTGAGCTTCAAGGCACAACGGATCTTTGGTGTTCCTTAACCAGATCAGTGAACACCACAATTTCATAATCCATATTCCCGATCGCAACTGACAAAACAACGGGGCCCGTGGCTCAATGGTAGAGTGTTATACTCAATGACCAAAGATCGCGAGTTCGAAGCTGGGATGATCCACACCTGGCATTGGGTATCACTGGCTGATGACGACTAATAAGTCAAAAATGGCCATTCCCGTCTCCCTTGTCTTTGTCAGTTCCATCTTATCAATATATATGTCAAGTCGATATGCGACTACCCGCGTGGGCTCAAAAGTGAGCTTCAAGGCACAACAGAAATTTGGTGTTCCTTAACCAGATCGGTGAACACCACAATATCATAGTCCATATTCCCGATCGGAACCGACAAAACAACGGGCCCGTGGCTCAATGGTAGATTGTTATACTCATTTATCAAAGATCACGAGGTCGAATCTGGGGTGATCCATACCTGGGATTGGGTATGACTGGCTGATGACGGCTAATAAGCCAAAAATGGCCATTCCAGTCTCCCTTGTCTTTGTCAGTTCCATCTTATCAATATATATGTCAAGTCGATATGCGACTACCCGCGTGGGCTCTGAAGTGAGCTTCAAGGCACAACGGAACTTTGGTGTTCCTTAACCAGATCGGTGAACACCACAATATCATAGTTCATATTCCCGATCGCAACCGACAAATCAACGGGCCCGTGGCTCAATGGTAGATTGTTATACTCAATGATCAAAGATCGCGAGGTCGAATCTGGGATGATCCACACCTGGGATTGGGTATGACTTGCTGATGATGGCTAATAAGCCAAAAATGGCCATTCCAGTCTCCCTTGTCTTTGTCAGTTCCATCATATCAATATATATGTCAAGTTGATATGCAACTACCCGCGAGAAGAAGAGGCGATCATGGAAACCATGGTTTTATTGTCCTGACGTTTCAAAATCAAACAAGATTTCATCGTCAGAGGTAAATATTGTACCGCGCATCACATTATTTATAGGTGGTAAAATTTCGGCTAATACGGGATTACTAAGGTTTTTGAATTTGCCTAGTGGAGCGTCCGGGTTGGGGGTGGAGATCCTCAGTCATCATGCTGCTTGCTTAGCAGGGTGGTGTTTAATCCTTGGCGATCATCATTTGCCTGTTCACTGAGATCGTAGTGGACTGGGGGAGGGCGGGTGATGGCTTGTTCTCAATCTGGTCGGGGGCTGGCGTTCGGCCGTTGGCAGAATTCGTCAGTACCCTCATCGACCGAAGCTGCCGCCCCAGGCTGTTAATCTTGGTTGCAATCGCAGCTCCGTGTGTGTTCGCACCTGCTGGATAAGTGGTTTAGCTGGCCAAGGCGATAACTGTTTCTTCGTCGGGTCTGGGTTGTGTTGCGATTGCGTGCGTGTCCGCCATGGACTCACCCATGTTCGGATGCACGTTAGGCCCATGTTCACGTTGGCTCTTTCGATCATCGAGCTTCGTCCAGAGGGCTTGGTAGGCCACAGAAAGCGTCACACAACGATTGCTAGAGGTTGTTCCATTGTGCCATACCTCGATTGATTTCCTTGCCCCGCGGTCACTTCCCTGACCAAGAATTTCAGTATTCGGGAAGGCGAACGTGTGTCCAGAGTCTGCGCAATGGTGCGCCACCAAAGACCGTGGGTCCATTCTTCTAACCGCCCTCATGTGTTCTCCAACCCGGTTTTGTAGACGTTTCCTGGTTTCTCCAATGTAGTTGACTGCGCAGAAATTGCATTGAACCCGGTAGATGACGTTCGTTGTTTCACCTCGGGGCAGGGGGGCCTTAGGCCTCATAACCAGATGTCGAATGGTTGACTCCGGCCGGTGGGCGACGCCGATCCCCATCGGTCTTAGGAGACGGGAGACCACCTCCGAAACACCGTCAATGTATGGCGACGCTCGCCAAATCTTTGGCTGTTCGGTCGCTGGCCTTCGGCTTTGCCTGCACTGTCTGCGACGTTCGATGAATTTGCGGGGATACCCGTTGGCAATGAAGAGGCGTTGGAGGTATCGAAGTTCTGCCTTTCTCTCGCCTTGCTCGCTGCAGTGTGTTTCAGCTCTTTTGTATAGCGTTTGAACACAACTGCGTTTGTGGCATCACGGATGTTTGCTACGGTAGCTCAGGATTTGGCTCAGTATATATATATATATATATATATATATATATATATATATATATATATATATATATATATATATAGATTGGCCATTTCACTCTTACTAGAGTAAATATCATTCAGTTGAATTAGTTGAAACTTACAAGAAATTATTAGATTAGTCTGCCGTATTCTGGACTGATTTCTTAGGAAATTCTGCTTGGAAGGTCGGGTTGTCGTATCAGAACGTATGGCTGGCATGCGCTGCGGAAGGTCTGGTGGGTAACTTGAAGTAACGCTTAACCGAGCCTTATGATTGATGTTATGAATGATTATTTAAAATAACTTGCTTAAGTTTAAAAAGTTTTTAAATGAATATGAGAATTCAAATATTATCAGAAGAAACATATTCTAATTGTCATTTAGTCATACTCAGTATTTTGGCTCAACATGCAGGGATTTAATGACTTCAATAATGATCGAAGCAGCCGTCCTCATTTAAGGAAAACTGAGCTGATAGAATATACATTTAATTGAGATGTGATTCCATGGATCGATTTTTCCAGCATTCTTTATAGAACGTTCATTTAAGCCAGTTGTTAAAACATTAACAGGCTCTATTATATTTGAAACGGTGACAGCAGTATCGTAGCTTGATTCCAGAATACACGCTGACGATCTGATAAGGAGAGCGGAAAAACCAAGCAAAACTTTCTAAACGAAGACAGTCTCATGAGGCGTATGCGGTCCTCGTTTGCATGGCACGAGTTTATGACTCGCAATCTGTGGACACCAGGCGTTGTTAAGCCCATTGGTCTATGGGATTCTTGAATAGTAGCCATGTACGGTCGGCTTTAATTTCTCAGGTTACCGGACATGATTACCATGCTACGCATTTGGGTTCTATCTAGAGGTTTTATATGGAATCGCAAAGTGACAAGCAGTATATACAGTTAGTGGGTTAGTGAAAGATACAAGGAAGACTGCAATTAGCATTTTTAACTTATTGGTCTTCATTGATCGGAGATGCCCTAACCGCAGGTCTTTAGTTCAGAACGTAATATCTTCAATTCCTCTGCTTGACATCCAAGCCTCCATTAATCTGCCACAATTCAATGAGTACCCAACCCATCTTTCAGAGTCTTTTCCCTATTTTTACGACCAAAGGTTGTAACGAGAGTAAATAATAACCTATTGGAGGTTGCCTTCTGGAAATTTTCCGAAGGGCACGTACTTCTAAATATTTGCCTTAGCCCGAACCCCAACAGTGGGCCTCATGTAATATTGTGAACCCAAAATAGTGCTGAACCGAAGAAAAATTACTTTGAAATGTGCGCTTTCCGTATATTTAGCTAACTTTGTTCGAGAAAAGTGACTTATAATATGCATTTAGATATGTCTTCAGGTGTTTTTTGACTGTTTGAGCGTAACAGCAGACCAGACTTTCGGCACCGATGTGGAAGAGTATATGTCGATCAAAACCCCGAAATTTGCAATATAGTTTCCTGCATTATTAGGAAATACCGTAATTAAGCCAGAAATTGAATGCAAAAAAATTCTCTTGAAATACAGAAAATGATCTGCTCATGATAACATCTGTCTTATCTATCTGAACAGCACTTGCTCTTATGGAAACCGTTAACACCTGCAATGACCCTATAATTAAAATCAAGCAAAATTGTCTTTTCTTTAATCAACAGGATCTGAAAGAATGCGAGAGAGGGTAATGTGCTTTATTTTGAACTTATCATTCGACATTTTCAACTGAAATGAACATTGTGATGGGGACTTGTTGGGTCTCATTGCCTGTACTTCCGTCTCTTTACACGTAGGGTTTTGTGTCAGAAATGGCAATTCAGAACGCAGATATTCCGGCGCACCGCAAAAATGTAGTGGAAGCCTCGGCGCATGGAGTGGAATGACTTTGTAGCAATTAAATCAGAGCGAAGAGAATGGACAACATCATCCAGAATTTGATCAGTTAAATTTCTCTCCGTGGTGACATGTCATTGTGTTAGAATCTCAACCAAAACAATTTAAGCAACACCAGTAGTGGAAGAGAGAATTCAGAGGATACCTTTTTCTATCAGTATATATGTTTCAAAGCAAAGCAGCATAAATAACATGAGAAAAAGGAAAACCTGATATGGAAAACGTGGGTCTATAGATATCTTTAGATTTCTGGGTTGAGGCAGGTGATAGAAAAGTAAACGACGCACAAAATAAAGAAATTTACAACTTTTAGTCAAAGATGCTTCTAGATAAATGGTTATTATAAGATTTGAGCTCAAGGTACAACCTAAGCACGGGAAAGAGGTTCCTCGTTTGGAAGAGTGTACAAGAATTCAGGACTTGCCGAGGGTCTCACTTGGGAAACCGACTGAATTTATTTCCTATTATTCACTACAAAACCATTTTCCAACGGCCCTGCTGAGAAGTGGTGCAGACTATCCTCCAGGAACTGGAGATGTGTCAGAATTTTAAGAGGATGATCAACGAACAAATTGTTTGCATACTTTAAATAAAGACAATCATTTTGTGATCTCAAATCATCATTGTTGAAGGCAAAGAGATGTGATGATAAGATGAAACCTTGAAGAACACAGTCATCGGGAAGGGTAGTTTGTCTGATTGGATGAATTTAATGGGGGAATTTAAATAACCACCAAGTCATGAGTGAAGACAGACAGGGGAGCCGCACGCGAATGTTACTCTAAAGAGATTGCGGAGGGCAAGGGTAGATACGGAGTAGTCATGAAAGGTGCCTACCTAGGCTAGGCTGCCCTTGTCGAGATTTCTTAGATAAAAGTGGCCCAGAAGAGCAACACCATATACGGTACTACAACCAGCCTTATATTTAAGTTGTTTAGAATTTAGCAGATATCAGAGGAAAAAAGCATAAGGCAAACACTTTAAAACGCTTCAATAGTGCTGAAGGGAAGTAAATTTGAGAAAAAAGGTTTAGGAACAAAAGTAGTGGAGTTTCAGGGAGAGGATTGATTCTAAGCGTACGAGCAGAGTTAGGAAATCATGAAGGACAGGCTAATAAGGTGTTTCAAAATATGGGCTATCTTAAGGGAAAAGCATGAGACAACATCTAGGTCAATAAATGTTAATTCACAAGCCATTTTAAGGTGCTACTCCACTTCTGCCACAGACATGACCGAAGAAATATAGTAGTAGGGAAATGTTGTTTTAGGCTAGATTACATTCTTCATGAAGCTAAAGAGTCTTAATCAGCATCCACGTGTGCCACTGTTCTGCGCAGGCCAGAGATACATTTAAATTTCAGCACACACTCAGCTGTGAAAATATAAAAAGAGGGTGTGGAAGAAAACACAGAAAACTGATGTAAAAAACAGTTCGTTCAGTCTGACAATCACGCCTTTTTATAAGCCGTTAACGTCTGTTAGACTGTCACGTAGGCATAATTTTCAGAGGCGTTCCTTTTTACGTCTTGCAAAGTTCACGTAGGGAGAACGAATTCTGTCAGGCTTAACCAAAACGGTATCAAAACAGCAATTTTTTAAATATCTTATTTAAAATTTATTAAGTTTCGCTCGAGAAAAATTTGCTCGTCGATTGTTTGAGAAAAGTGGGAATTGTGTAAGATATAGTAGTCTAAAGCAATCAAATATTGTGTGGGGATATATTGCAAACATCAATTGTCCTCTCGAGTTTCGTTAAGAACGCAAGCTTAGACAGGGAATAGATGATATATTGAAAGGCTGAATAACACAGAATGAACTGAAACCCAACCACGGAACCCACTTTCAAACAGAAAAAAGCTTGGAGGATTTTATCAAAATGTGATCAAGAGAGGCATCAGTGCATGGATAAAAGAAAACAAGAGCTTATAAGCTTAAAAGTGTAAGGAAACGTAGGTTCGCAATGTTACTCACCACAAAAAAGAACAGTGTGCTCAAATAACATGATAGCATGATATGGGAAAGAAGGCCAAAACTTGGACTTTAGCATATTCACACGATTCAATATAATGGACGGACAAATAGTTCAAGTCCAACGAACATTTCTTTGGCCGAAGGCAGTCATTCGGACAGCCTAGCCAATATACAAATGCCCAGTTTCACTGCTTATATGAGTAAAATTGGTTCCTGTCTATAAATATACTAAACCATCTATCAGATTCTCTTCAGCAAGCTGCATGAAATCAAATTACTATTCTCTGAGCAGAAACCTCACATAATTGTGTTAACAGAGACCTGGTTACCTGAGGAAATAAGAAGCAGTGAAGCTAATATTGCGTTCCGTTGTAACAGATTTCAATGAAGAGGAGGAGGAGTAGCGATTTACATTTCAAATGAAATTTCATGCTGCCAGCAAGAAATATCCAATTTATTACCACGAATATTTGCACTTATTTCATGTAAGATGAGTATCAAACAATTACTGACACATTACCAGTGCCTTTTATATCGACCTCCCAGGTCGAAATGAAAGCACTGACATAGAACCTCATAGTACACTGAATTTGTTTTGTTAAGTGGGAGAACTTATCATTTCTGTGTGGCTTTAACGCTCTAGGAAAAGACTGGAAGATCCCCGAAGGAAACGCATTTTTAACGTCATTCGATAAAAACTACTACAATTTACTCTAGACGAATACCTTTTTCATCATTTCAAATTCAGAACACGATTGAGAGAAGGACAACGACTTCAGTAAAGAAGAAGGAGTCATAAGGGAAGTTAATGCCCAACCTCCACTCGGCTTAAGCGACCATATTGATTTTACCTGCGTGTGGTCTCTCCTTTTGAACGCACAATCACAACGTAAAAGGCGCAGAAATATTTAAAAGGGTGATTTTAACGCAATGGGAAAATTTTCGTCTCCGAGGCACCCTGGTCAGTGAACTCAACCAATTTAGAAGATTTCTGGCAGCACTCTCGAGGGATTATGGACCATCTATTCGAATCCCATTGTTGGTTCAGTTCAGTTCAGTTTATTAAGGGAAAAATAGGCAAAAGCTTTTAAACTCTTGCTTGGTTAAAGAATGGCTAAAAAGGCTCTAGTACATCATGAAAATGTAAAAAAGTTGGTTTACATAATAGCGTGCGGAAAATAAGCAGCTGTGGCTAATCGAAGAGAGTATACATAAATGTGTACTTGCATATTACGAGTAGCATGAGTACATGCTATTGTTGTTGACAAGATTCTCGTGAGTGAGGCATATGCGACGACTTTGATATAATAAAAATGCTATAAAAATGGTACTTTAATATAAAAAGTAGAATTGTAATAATAAGAGTGTGATTTAACCGGGACGTGACTAAGAAGATCTGGGGATATTATAGTAGGCACTGCTATACTGGTCCAGGTTTTTCTTAAAAAGCTCAACGGAAGTAGCCATAACAACATCCAGAGGCAGAGCATGCAAAGCGTCGACTGCCCTCTTGGAGAAGAAGAACTTTCATGTATCCAGTCTGGCCCCAGTTACACGTAGTTTGAGTGGATGCCCTCTCAAGTTCGTGGTTGTTGCTAACTGGAAGAAGTCTCCAGGTGCGAGGCAGCAGCCCTGACCACACATGATGCGGAATGTTTGTATCAGGTCCTATGAAAATAGTTAGACCAGGTGCTCGGCCGCCGAGGGTCACTTCAACTACAAAAAGGATCACGCAGAAGAAGCCAAGGCTGCGGAAAAAGTACTTCCAACTTCATGATTCAAAAATATTTGCCGAATATAACGAGCTACGAAATAAATGCCACAAACAAATATGAATTGACAGAACTTCGTTTGGGTGCCATCTGACAGCAGAATCAATAATATGCCCAAATAGCTTCTATGGGTAAATCCGCAGTAGGAGAAAACACAGGGAAGACAATCAGTAGTTTGAAATGGACCAAGATACTGCCTTCATTTCCACCGTTGTCTTTTCCTTTGAGGGAATTAGACGCGTCCTCAGTCAGGTCAAGCCACATAGGGCTCCTGGACCCGATGGGATTCCTGGGCTGGTATTAAAGAAACTATCGATGGAGCTGGCAAAAACTCTTTCGATTCTCTTTGAGCTCTCAGTGAGAAACGGGAAACTGCCATCACAGTAAAAGATAGCCAACATCGCTCCCTTATATAAGTAGGTAGCAGGAGGAAAGCAAGCGGCTTCCGGCCTATCAGTAAGCCTTGCCTCTCATGCAGCACGATAGAAGCCCTCGTAAAGTTTGCTATACAACAATTTTGGGGAGAAAATAACATTTTACAGAAGTTTCAGCATGGGTTTCGGAAAGGCCGCTCCTGCCTCTCAAATCTGCTAAATTGCCTGGATATCTGGATCAGGACTTAAGAAGAAGTTTTCAAGGTCGATGCGTGTACATCGATTGTTCCAAAGCATTCGACACTGTCCCAAACCACCGCCTTCGGCATAAGCTAAGCACACTCGGTATCACGATTGATCGTTTAAACTGGATAAGGGAGTTTCTAGTTGGTCGAAAACAGCGCTACTGTATCGGAGATGACAGGTCAGACTGGATGAACGTGACTAGCTGTTTGTCTCGAGGCTTGTTTGTCGGACCCTTACTCTTTATCCTATGCATTAATGACAGCCTACAGGAGTTCAACTGCGGAACATAAAGTTTGCCGATTATATTAAACTCTGGAATGTCATAAAAAGGACGAAACGACCAAAACTCCCTTAAAAATATTTTGACCCGACTGCAAACGTTGTTCGAGAAATGGCTCCTCGAGTTCAACGTGCAGAAGTATTCCGTCCTTCATATGTGTAACCAACCAGCATTCAAATGAGAGCATCAGGGCATATCACCCAAAAGAGATTACTCTTCCCGCAGAATCTTCGCAGAAGGATCTCGGCGTTTGGATATAGAACAACATGAAACCAGCACTGAAGTGCATGAAGGCCACAAAAATGCGATGGGAATATTTCATGCAATCGAAAGGACATTTTTAACCTTTGACAAATACAATTTTGGGAAAGTTTATGACACTTATGCTCAGTCTCATCTAGAATATGGCATAGAAGCGTGGTAGCCATGGCTGACAAAGCATAAATCATGCGCACTAAAATGTCCAGACTGAACCTTCACTCTGAATTTTTCCCGCACAC
The DNA here is from genome assembly GCA_017591395.1 of Schistocephalus solidus. Taxonomy (NCBI): domain Eukaryota; kingdom Metazoa; phylum Platyhelminthes; class Cestoda; order Diphyllobothriidea; family Diphyllobothriidae; genus Schistocephalus; species Schistocephalus solidus. Next base: position 32,130 of record WEDG01000113.1, read on the forward strand.
GGCGTAAGTCGCCCCAATCAGTCATGGAGTTGACCTCCTTTCCGCTGTTGAAGAAAGGCTTGGATGACTATATGGGTCCAATGCTTTTCCTTGACAGTCTGAACTTCAGATAACTGTCCTGCGAAACATAAAACATGTTATTTAAAAATCACAATGCTCCACACATCTTTTTCTAGGGATAATTTGGATCTGCATAGCCCGCAGTATTCAACGAAGTGCCATGTACACAATAGGGTATATAAAGGCATTTCCTATTATCTTTACCAAATAATGAAATAAGGGCTTGCATGTGAGAACAAAACGCCAATCAAAGCATAAAGTAAGAAAATAAGGACTTACAGATGTCACACCATCTTGGGTTGGCAAAAATAGCCACCACATCACCGCTACAGGATGAAAATTTTCTATCAGTTAGGAAGCATCAGAAAGACCGTAGGCTAATGAGTTGTGCGTCAGTATCATCACTTAACCACGTCTCCTAAATACAAATAATTTCTGTCTTATTGTCTTCTTTTTTTGCAAAAGTACCTCCATATCATTAGCGTCGTTAAAGATCGAGCGACAATTGATCGGCAGAAAGCCTGGGTTTGACCATTCATTTTGTGTTGACGCTTGAGTGTGAGTTGTTAACCACAGAATTTATTTCCGAAGCAGATACTTGTTAAGTTGAGTATGACATATTTAGCGCGGAACGATCACAGATAGAATATATTGACCGAAAAATGCCATTAAAAATCAGCTGAATTTCATTCGCAAGTAAACATTTTTGAGCATATGGTCGAGCAATACGTAATTTATTGTACATCATACTATTCAAAAAATGGATTCGCAAAGGGTATGCTCATCCGGGTGTATGTTAAGCAGAGAGTTTATAATATGCTCATGCATGTATCCTTAGTCAACTATTTGCGTGTATCTTCAGCATGCAAATTTAAGGGTTATATTAATGCGTCTCACGCGAAGTTTTCGCGTTCTAAGGAATTTTTGAGTTGCTTCTTTATAACTAAATTTAGCTTCTACCATGGATTTCGCGTTTCCATTTAACTGGCTGTCGCTCATTATTAGCAAGCTGTTTTTGTGAATGTGCTTGGATCGGTTTGAGGTGAATTAATGATTTTTTTAATGATGTATGATTCAGTTGATAGGTCACGTATGCCTCTTCAAAGGTTATGTGGGGTAAGCGAGCAGATATTTTAGCGGTCGCACACCTGCAGTTAACCTGAATGTCATGGTTCGTAGAAAAGTGACGTTGAATCTGAAACGTAAAACCTGAGAACTGAACAAATTACATTAAAGTTTCTGCTTAACCAAAGCACGTATGAAGGTCTTCTGCACAAACCGAATACTCTAGACTTTTATTGGTTTGGTTTTGTCATTTGGCAAGCACTCAACGCAATATCATGTGACAGTGCATAAGGAAGGCCAGTATAAATTGTCTTCAAAAAGGTGTAGGCGTGACATCTGCGCTCGACTGAAACTACTACAGCAGTCTTAATCTTGATGGTCTATTTCCCATCTTTTCGCCGTGGGTTTATCTCTATCCTAGTGCTCCTGGGAATCGTGGAAATATTCAACAACACCTACTTCACCAGAGAATTGGTGCTGTCCACTTTCAAAACTGTGGAAAGTCGAGTTTTTCCGACATTACGCCATCTTCGATCGTTTTGGGGCACCGAGGACACACAAGATGACAATTACAATCTGAATTTTCGCTACTCTGTAGACCGGTTCCTCCCGGTAACCAGATACATCACATTTCCCCTATATCTTATCAGCAAGAAGGGTGGAGACCGCAATGTCAGCTTTGCTGAAATGGCTCAAATAGATGATACCGACTGGAAAATTCCAATCAATCCGGATGTTTACCTTTTGTACCCACAAGGCCTTTCATTACCCGAAGTCGTTCAGAAATACAGAGAAACTGGCCTGGTTCCCGAGGTAAGTGCCTTATCACTGAACAAAAATGAAGAGCGTGAGGGGGGAACTGCACTCAAAAATTCACTTTATCACACTATACTTGATGATACAGATTACAGTTAACTATCACTTAATATGCATCCTTGCTTTAAATTATTAATATAAACAACATGTGAGGGATTTTGTCAGTTCTTGAGCCTGCACTGCTCCCTGCGTTTTGCCTCACTGTGAGTCAAGAGAGCAGTAGCTATGTACCTTGTTTGGCAGGGATCATATATGTTCCTGCTGCTGAATATCTGCCCCACCGGGTGCCCTTGAAACCCCTGCACGCATTACCGTTTCATGGTCCACTCCAAAATCAGCGAGCTTCCTTATGTGCAAGCGTCAACGCAGGTGTTCTTTCACTCAGTGCGAAAGCGGGTGGATAAAACTGCCGGCAAAGTCAAGAAGAGTTGGGAATAGCCATTTCTGGCTCATTGGCCATCTTCATCCAGTCATATGCAACCCCCGGCGGTGATTAGCCGTTCAACGCTCTAACCATCGTGCTTGTTGTCTTGATGGTCTAGATAGGGAATATTGAGGGCACTCTTTAAGGAAAGCTCAGCAAGCTTTATTGAAAATCACTTGTCCCACTTTTCCTTGGGAGTCATTTTTGTGCTGAGGTCTACCGTTCCAGCCTCGGCTGGGGCTCCACCTGGGGTTGGGTTTTGACTCGATGATGACGACTTATGAGCCTGAAATGGTCATTCCAGTTTTCTTTGTCTTTGTTGGCATTTTTAATCTGCCTCTTCATCTACTAGCTGCTATGTGGCTGCTGGCTGGGCTCGTAAGGAGCTCTAAGGCAGATCAGGAGGAGTGAACTCCGTCAAAGGTAGACAAGCTGTCATTGTCGAATGCAAAGTGTGGGTGCCATCTGGTTGGCCAGTGTTGTGCGCAGTCGTGATGAGTCATTGAGGCAGTTACATTGCTCAGCAGGGAGGAGAGTAACAAGGTTCACTTTCCTCATTTTGGTGTGGATAATATAACCAGCGAAATCCAAGCAACCAAATAAAATGACATAGCAAAACCAAATCTCGGAGAAGCTGAACAATGCATAGGGAATTCAAGAAAAAGGCGTTCATTCTAATCCTCAGATAGTAATACAGCATCTATAGTTAAAGTTAGACTGCCACGAACTGCAGTATCAATAATGCTCCTATATAAGTTTGCTGCAGCTGAAGTTGTTTAGCTACCGCACACTCTACTTCCTCTATCGGAAGACGTTGATAAAAATACAATGCCCCAATGACCGGACGTGGACCATGTGAAACGGTGGTTAATAGAGGCAAAAACAAGTCCACGTTTTTTACGGTCAATTCAATCGACTTGCATTCGTTGATGGACGCAACCCGGGTCACGGGTTCGATCCTCGGGTGGTGAACAACCTGGGGTTGGGTTGGCTGACGACGGCTTATAAGCCAGAAAGTGCCACTCCAGTCTCAATTGTCTTTGCGAGAAATATCCATCTTGCTACTTTACCACTAGCCGTTGTGCGACTGCTGGCGGTGCTCTACAGTGAGCCACGAGGCAGAGAAGAAAAGTGAGTCACGTTTGCGATCGGTGAGCGTTCATCAACGAATGCACGTCAATATTCGAGATCTAAACTGGCATGTCAACGATCACGTGACTCAATTTTTAGATTGTTCGACTTCTGCTCAACAGGGGGCGGGTTCTATCCATGGGTGGTGCACAACCTGGGCTTGTGTATGGCTAACTGACGACGGCTAATTAGCCAGGAATGGCCACTCCATTCTCCCTTGTCTTTGCCGGCCCTATTCATCTGCCAATTCAGTCCCCATGAGCGTGCACTAGAATTCTACAAAGGCGTCTGGGATCTTTAGTTTGTTCCAGTACCACAGAGAACCCTGAATGAAGGAACTATTGCAGTCAGATTGTCAGCCCTAAGAAGCTCTGTATTTTCATTACAGTTGGCAGACTTCAAAATCACATGTCCTAACGCGTCAGGTTTTGTATGATGAGGAATCCTTTAATTCACAATGGCCTTAATTTATCTTACTACTTCTCATCATAATATGGCAGTTCGCGATTTAAATAAAGGATGGACGTGGGTGATTTGACGTATGCAGCATTTCAGCATGTAACTCACACGAAGACGGTGGGCAGCCATGTTAACGACCACCGTGAGCCAATTTGACTCTAGTTTTGTTCCAGCGAATATACAATGCAGCATATTGTGGGACGAGTTTAACCGGAAGTATGCCTATCTGCACATCGTCTGGCAAAAATGGATCCATGAAATCTATTCTGAAGGAAGTAAGCAGCCAGCATATAAGAATAAATTGCCGAGAGCTTACATGTTCAATATATACTTTTATTCGTATTAAGTACGAGTTAGAGCATTGCCCGTTCAGGTGTGGCCACGATGACACTAATTAATCAATCATCGGTTCTCCTTCCATTAAAGCCGTCTCAATCTCGACCGAGGCGGTTTCATTAACTGACAATACTCTTAGAGTCTGACTCCCATATTAAATTCAACTGTCCATCTCTTTGGCTTTGTTGATTAATAGCTGTCGTTCAATCATATAATGAATCTAAACATTCGCCTCCTTACTAAGGCTAAACCAAAACATTAACCTAGCCACCACCACTTAACTTAACCGTAACAAGTAACGCAAAACCTAGCGCTAATCCGCAGTACAAATATACTGCGGGAAACGAACCAGAATAAGGAAAAACGTACCTTTCCCTAGTAAGGATAACTTTTAAATTTTCAAAAACGCTCAAGCGCCGTCACATTCCTTTCCGTTAAAAACCCCAAATTCGATGGTCAAAACCTTACCGTCTCACTCTAACCCCTAAAACCAAACCTGGGTCTGCAGTCCAGTGTAAGAAATGGACTGCTAAAACAACACCACCTCTTGCTCTTTAACCTACAACAATTTCATTAAAAAACCAAAACACGATATCAAAGTGCGTCCCAGTTGGCGTTCGTCACCAGCAAGTCTTTCGCTCACGTTAACGTCAAAGTTCATCATTGCTCCGTTCATCTTTCTGAGGTGCAGCCTAGAATCTGCATCAGTGGACGAATACTGCATTTTCCGTGTGTGCGTCAGAAAAAGGCCAGCATCCATGGCCTCCTAGTTTTGGGCAGTGGTGTGGTCGAAACCACTTGAAGTAAACAATTTGTTTGTCTAAATATTAGATCGGTATACCTTTATTACTTATCACTTAAAATTAATATACAAATCATCCATTGTTTGAGTGACCACCAGACCACTTCAACTGATGAATTTGAAAACAGAGCAAAAATAGTCAGTTTAGAGCATTAGAGCGATAAAGATCTTGCCATCTGTCCCTCAGATTTGAGCATGAAACCATTTTATTTTCTGCCAAGAAAAACGGGCCCAATAAACATCTGCGAGCACTTTCCGTTCTCTTCTCCCCTGCTAGGTTATCATAGTTCAATTGCAGGTTTACTTTATCACCGCACGTTACCAGCTTATGCCTTACGATTGCCTTAACATCAGCCTTCCTATATGTGAAAATGCATATGCAGGACGAAACAAGTTTTCACAGTCATACGAACTTCAGAAAAACATCCTGTTCCATTTATGAGCCACGTGTAAAATCGAGAAGCTTGCTAATTAGTCATTGCCATCGCGCCTGTTGGCTTCCGTGCTGTAGATAGGACAATCCACCGTCACCGGTGACACTATTCCATTTACTTAATTATTTAGCAGTTTAACAGCATACGCATACATTCATTTATATCCGCGTAGCAAGGGAGAAGTTTCTCAGAAGACTTTCTGGCAATATTTCAATGCTGACTTATTACAGAATTTGACTCTCTATTTAAGTGCAAAGTTTATCATCTAAATATGACTGAACACTAAGAAAAAACAGGATAGGTTTTTAGAAAAAGCCCGTTCAAGCTATTTCAGGCATTCAAAATAAACGGAAACGCACATAGGTATGGTTACCGAAACGGGTCATGTTCCGAGTGACGTCAAGGCTGGGATGACACATTTTGAGGCAGTCGTTTGATCAAGGCATATTTAAAAAATGCGGACGATTTTTCAAGGGAAATATCGTCTCATTTTATTGCTCTATCCCGATGGGTGTGACAAAGAAGGCGAAAGGGTTTTTCTGGAAAAAAACACTATTCTGGGCCAACAGAAGACAGCGGATCCTCTAGCAATAAACTCTCGTTCTCGGTGTTCTCGAACGTTCCAGCAAATGGCGTGACAATAGTGGAGAGCGTTCTGGAACCTTCTGGCCTGAAACGTGGTTCGCATTGATTGGTCGTATCTCACGCTGGAAACCCCTCGCGGAAACTTCTCGAAAGTTTGGGCCGCACGCGTGCGTCAGGGCTTCACGCGTGCTCGCTGCAGCGACGCACACTGATCGGTTGCTTGGTTTCCTACGCGGCTTTCTCAACCGGCGTGCGTCATCACTTGCACTTTCCGCATTGGACCGGGACTCGACAGCGGTTCTCGTCTCCGTAACAGTTATATTTTTGAAGAAACCAAATATCGTGACAGTTAGTTCACTGAGCGTAAAGTTTTGCTTTTAAAAGTAAAAAGCATGCGGCAGAAATCATGACATTTTTTCTAAAACAAGCATTTATTGACATATGGTTACTTTAGTGAGGTTAAAATGTCGATAAAAAGGCAACACCGGCAGAAATAGATACTCCAAGACGGGAGGATATGCAGTATAAAAGAAATATGCCTATTCTTTGTAATCAGTCTGCTGATATTATGGCGTTAATGGTTGCCAGAATTACTTTGTGTTTTTCCGTTGATTCCCAAAAATTACGTTTGAGCAACTAGGTGAATGCATCTACAGGGCTCCGAGAAGCAGAAGTCATACTTCTTTATTGTGTAATACTGTAAGTTGCATTATAAATAGTCAAGGAATTAAAATTATACTCAGTGAGTTATGCAATTTAACAACACGTAGATTTCCGACTTCACCTTCTACCTGCAGAGCCCTGTCAACAATCCCAGTCTCTCCGTCATCCATAGCAGCAATTTAGTGTGTACTGCAGGGAACACCAATTCTTACGCGACGATGATCATTGTGAAGAGTGCCCTCACCAACTACGCCCAGCGTCTTCGCCTGCGGCAAGTCATTCGCAAACAGACCGCGCAAATCAATGTCACAGTGGCAATCCTCTTCAGCCTCGGCCTTCCTTCGAATGGTAAAGTTCCACCAGAACTAGTGCAAGAGATCACGCAATTCGACGACATCCTGCTTGCAAATTACACTGACACTTATATGAATCTGACCCTCAAGACCATCACCAACCTTCGCTTCGTTCACAGCCACTGTCTGCACACGAGCCCGTCCTTCGTCTTCCTCGACGACGACCATGGCATCAATCTCACACAATTGCACGAATTCTTCTCGAAACTCTCACTTTCGGAGGTCCGTAGGAGCATATTCGGTTTCATAAACTCCAAGAGTCCGGTGCTCCGCACACGGAAGTCTAAATGGTTCACGGAACCGGAGGCATTTCCTTTCCCAAAATATCCCGATTATGCGGCGGGTCCGTGTTACATTATTGGCGCCGAGCTTATCCCCAAATTCTCCATCGCTGCAGCTTTCACACAATTCTTCCCAGTTGAAGACGTATTTTTGGGCATTATTACTGCAAAATTTGGTCTTCGTGTTCACCCGCTGCCTAATGTGTATCTTCACCGCTCAAAACCTCCTCGCAGAGTATTTCCTCTCGTAGCAGGCCTTGACTTTTTCGGCAGAAAACTAAATATATAAATCCCATCCCGCCATTTTTAGTACAGTTTAGCTAAATAAGTTGTTTCCTATGTCACAGAGGCAGAAATTCATCCCCTTAACTCATCGCCCCTCTTAAAATATCGAAGCGTTCCTAATAGTCAGTGCATTTACGCATACTATGCATTTTAATTTAAAAAGTTTTTTGCCTACGCTTGCCTACGCAGGCGAAAAACGAGTTCCAGGAAGTATTTGAAAGACGTAGCTGTGCCTGTTGAAATAAGAACTTTATATGAATGACAGATGTAATTCATGATTGACTCCATCAGTAGAGACAACTCCTGCCCCCTGGTGCGATAATTGCTTAATGACCGGCATTTGAGTCGTCAATCGCTGACATTTCATCACAAATTTTGGATGTTGGAGCGATGATTGCTAGGCCATCTAGTTCCCTTAAAACAGGCATTGGTTGCCTATGCGCTCCTCCACTGGTTAATTACATTGAAAAAAATCAAGTCGCAGCACCGAATATGGGAGAGGGAGGTCAATGAACCTGTTATGTGTAGGAGCACGTGAACCATGATTCAAGCAGCTTGTAGCTAGCACAATTTTCCAATTTAGCAAGAACGTTGGCCTGATCAAACCTGAATGTGCGGTTGGGTCGCAGCACAAAATATGGAGGAGGAGGAAGAGCATTGAGCTTGTTAATTGAATGTGCGCCGGAGAATCATGACTCAAGCAAATCATGGTTGACGCGTTTGCCACCTCTTGCGAGAATTTCAGCCTCCTCAAACCTGAAGGCGCGGCCAGGTTCCGTCGAAAGTACCGCGATCTGGGATTTAGCTTCATACCTCCTCTCCTTTCCTGCATGCTCGGCTATTCGCATGTGCAATAGTCCACCAGTTTTTCCGACGTATTTGCTTCGTCCGCAACTGTACCAGATTCCACAAATGACTCCAGCTCTTCATGTTGTTTAACAGTTCACTTTCCGTCAAAATGTTTATAAATTTAACGCAAAAACATGCGATCAACCGGCATGTTTATGGTGCTGTATTGCAAAGTAAGCCCACTTTCAATAAAGCGATAGCGTTGCGTTGATTCAAAAGGAGCGTCAGCGAAGAGGTTAGTGACCTTAGTCTAGGAGAGTTATCGGTCCAAAGAATAATAATTTCTGATTTAGGAAATTGTGAAATTGACGCATACATCCCGTGCATGTGACAGATAAACGAATAACACTGCCTTGAGACTTTAAAACGACTGTTAGCAGCAACGAATGATTGTGTGAGCCTACTTACCGGCAAAAACGGTTATAGATCCGTTTAACGAGCACAATCGATAGATAGGCATGTAATATGGTAGCGATGGCAATGGGGCTAGGGTAGGTTAAAGGACAGTAAAGGGTGGTGACGTGTTGGGTATGACAAGAATGTATATGCTTAAATTTCATCGCTCAAGTAACCTTGTTTGTAGCAGTGAATGATATTATATTACACGACTATCTATCCAAGTCACTTAAAATACCAACCTATTCCTAATAGTAACCCAAAACAATAAACCTTAACCTTACTTAAACTTTAACGCATATTTCAAATGTCACGTACACTAGGGTTCGAATTCGTTGCAGGATTAGTGGGATCGCACGAGCAATTGATGCCCAGATGGATAAATTTCACACTAAAGACATCCAAGGACGGCAATATAATGATGCACGACATCCGATAGATTCGTTTTCGTGATCGATGGACGTGAATGTTGGTTGCCAAAAGTTGGGTTACCGTCTTAGATCGCAGAATACTATAGGGAGATAAGGTGAAGTGAAAAGAACGTAAGACGGAGATTCGGATAAAGTCCTAACAAGAAATCGCAATATCTTCACTTGTGTGTTCGTTATCAAACCACATGAAGTTATAAAGTTGATCTTCAAACTGATATTCAAATTTACCACAAATGGTATCCATGATCAGGACCAAATAGCCAAAATGTCATCGCTAGCAGAATCTGAAGATTTTTACGGATTCAGCGCTATGCCTGCTATTCCCAAATCGCATTGGACTGACATAATATAACATGCGGTATGATTGCAGATTGGTGCCAGAAAGTTCAACTTACTCAGAAACGCCCTAATTAATGTTTCCAATTACTCCATATGACCAAAATCTGTTACCAAAAAAATGCTCTTAAATACCAGCTCTTATGTAAAGTTAATTATTTTCACTCAATAAAGCATAAATTCGCACATTGATGGCTATGCATTTTACTTTTTTCTATCGTACTGCTCTATCTAAGTTGACGATATTACGGCGAGTTCAGGGGCAAAGTAATATATCCAGTTACATATATTTGAGGGCTCAGGGAGTAAGCGATCCCCTCTGGTAAATGGAAATGGAGACCAAGCCTATGCATCACTAGACCCAACCAAACATCATCAATATAAATGGGCTTATTGAAGAACATGACCAAAGCCAGACCTTCCATGTGGTTGTTGTCAAGCATGTAGAAGTAACCGTTGGTGTAGGGCGCATGCACTGACCAGGGAATTTACTGTTTTCTGAGTGCCAATTTTCGCAGACCAGGAGAATTGCTAGGATGCACAGTGCGGCTATTCCAATGAGTTCTTGAATTGCAGACTGTGAGTCGCCAGTTGTCTGACAGAGAGGCGAAAACGGCTAGGAGGTGTTTCTCATTGAAGGCGTTGGGAAAATGAAGCCAGGAGGTCTGCGACAGAACCTAGCTGCCCAGATGAACTTGAGATGCATCTGAAGAGAGAGAGAGAGAAATTGAAGTAGGTGTCCTCAAAATCGCCCAGGATTAGGTCACCGTGTCCGCGCACTTCCTCCCACAATCGAGTTCAAATCTCTTCATGACGTCTTTCAATGTCGATGAGCGACTTTCCGGCCCGGCCAGGTAGCAAGACGATTGAAGACTTCTTATTTGAAAACGTTGCCGGCTGCACTTGCGAGCAAACCCACAATGAACACTTTTCCTACACGATACGACAATAGGACGCTTTCTTTCTTCAGGCGGGCGTAGGGGGTGCGGAAAGATTGTCTATCCTTGAAGTTGTACACGGTGATTTCATTCCTACCACGAGGTCGTGGGTATGTCCGTTCACTTCGTTGCGTGGACAAACCGAATAGCTCACTTTGCGTAGCTTTAAATAAAGGACGTTTATTGAAACCTACAAACGTGTAAAAAATGAAGCCTTTAAGTATCGTGTGCAGAATTTTGCTCTTTTCGAGGGCAATACCCGTGGGTGGGAATCTATGGAACCCTATTATATAATTACAATAAATGCCTACTAAGGAAGCTGCAGTAATACTCTCTCAAATAAAAATCACAGTATGTTTGTGAAATGCGATATCATGTTGTCATTCAACTAGCAGAAAATACAATCAAAAGATGCTATAATGTCCGCCCTTTAAGTCAATCCTCGAGGACTCATGTATCAGACCTAGGCTGGGAACGGTAAAACCTGCGTTACGTAAACGATGCCAAATTTTTTCTTTATCATGTCTACTTATTTTCGTAATTAGTCTTTGCAATGTTATGTATGTCTTCGAGGCATCCGTTGACTGAGCACTATGCAGTTGTACGTACTTCAAGCAATGCTCTTATCACAAAACGCTGCACTGTGGATGTCCTCGACTGTGGCAGTATCTCGCATACTAGAAGAAGGTTTCGTCGAATTTATGACTGAAAGTACACGGCGGTCATTAAACGTCCAGTTACACATTCGATAGCCAGCTTGAGAGTGTAGTGCAAAAATATTGTCCACGACAATTTGAACGAATCAACATTATATAACAAAAATCAAGTAAGCATCATTATATATACCTAGATGAATTGCTCTGCACGTTGATGACGAGTAAGCTAAACCGAAATCTTTAATAGTTTTTTGTAACGCAAAGGTGCCAAAAATGGGTGAGAATGACCACTGGAAGTCAAATGGCTCTTTTTCAAACTCGTCACTCTCCCACCAAAAAAATGTCCGTTCAGGACGATCAACCGGGTGCACTTTCAAATATAACGACAGTCCTTCTTTATCTCTTGCTACTGCTTTTGGCTCGAGTCAGAAACGAAAAAGCATACATACTAACTTTGAATTCAGTTCAGGTCCTTCGCAGAGATGCTCATTGAGAGACATGCCGTGTTAATTGGCTGCACGGTCAAATATAACATGTTTTTTGTGGAATTCGGAACTGACTGCAGGATGTTGAGGTAATTGCCAGTGTTCCGGATCTCTAAACGTTTTGTGTCTGTCATCCCGCTCGATGTATCCCTTCTACATGGCGGGCCGGAATGATTTCTTTTATTTTTGACGTAAATCGGGTTCTCAAACCAAAGTTATCTTGTGATAAATTAGAAGTTTACGCGCCAACGGAAAATTGTTCGACCAGTTTGGCGTATCATTTCGCCAAGGGAGCGGCAGTAAGTTATGCCATTTTATGTGTACAACTGAAGATCGCGCGAGAACCAGTGCATGTTTAATCTCTATTGACTGTTAGGGGTTGGTAAGACTGACTGACGACGGCTAATATGTCAGAAATGGCCACTCCATTCTCCCTTGTCTTTGCCGGCAATATTCATCTGCCGATTCAGTCCACATGAGCGTGCGCTAGAATGCTGCGAAGGCGTCTTGGATCTTAAGTGTTTTAGAGTACCACGGAGAACCCAGAATGAAGGAACCATTGCAGTCAGATTGTCAGCACTCAGAAGGTCTGTATTCTCCGTATCATAAAATGGCAGTTCGCGATTTGAATAAAGGATGGATGTGGGTGATTTGCATTATGCAGCATTTCAGCATGAGGGGGAGCGGGTTGCCAGCAGTTTTCGCTAAAGAATGTGGCAAAGGAGAACAAACCATTATTTTCACGGGTGGTTATAATGAGAGCAGATGAATAAGCAAAACAAAGTTGTGAGCCACGGTAGCATTTCGTTATTTGAGTGGAGTAGACTTGAGGTCATTTCAGTGGATTGTAAGATGTTTAACTATATCCACTGCACACTCAATACCAGCAGAAAGTACTGCCAGAGCGGCAGGTATTGGGCATTTGCTCTTGTCCATTATACATCGTGTCTGGCACGCACCTCACTTCGCTAAGGTTGCCGACTATGGGACAGATTCTAACCTAGGTATTACAATTAAAGGCCAACATTTCCGCCAATCCTTGCGTGGCGTTTCCTGTGCGCCAATTGGTTTGAAGTTGTAAAAGTGAAAGCTGGCCTCCTTGTACCACTGCTTTACTGGAATAGCGGAGAATATGCGAGTTGAGGGTATTGGTAAAACAAAATGTAACGGTGTTTTTTAGTTTGAGTCTTTGGAGCCACAATGGAGCCTGCCAACACTGACTGTGAGAATGCTACATCAAATGACCAGTTTTGGTAGTCCCATGGTGTAGTGACGGCGTGCGTTGAGACTAGCTATCCGACTGCATGCCTGCACTAGAAGTCATGCTAGTAAGAAGCAACGCAACGGTAGAAGCTAAGCACCTTGTAAGCCAAAATTTCACTTCACTACTGATGACGAATAGACATGCTTATAATATGTTGCCAGCAGACATGGAGTTGACGAAAAAGTATAACAGACACGGATATAAAGGTGCTTCTGGCTTAAAACGAATATAGGCAGTCCTGATGATTCAAGTTGCGTAGACAATTTTGCGACTACAAGTTCATACAATTTTCTCTTTCTGCCATTGGCAAAAATGATGATGAGCCAAATAACCGGACACAAAGTGGCCAATCTGAAGCGATGTGTTCCCTCTGCAACGTGCGAGTATATTTTAAAATAGTATACTTAAAATAAATATGAGTTGGGTTTTTTGAAAATGTGTGTTATAGAAATACAAAATTCTCCTAAGGTATGTATTGATCTCGAGGAACTATTCGCTTGAGGCTGGTTGGTGAAGAATAACAGTCTTCTCCTTTCTGGAAGGCGTTTCGAATAGGAAACACCGGTGACCAGCAAAACCACTGCCAGGTGTACAGTCACGTTTTTTTGTGGTTTCGACCTCACCGCCGCACAAAACAAGAGGCCGTGGAAGCTGGCCTTTTTCTGACGCACACACAAAAATTGCAGTATTCGTCCACTGATGCAGATTCTAGGCTGCACCTCAGAAAGATAGAATGGAGCAGTGATGAACTGGACGTTCACGTGAGCGAAAGACTTGCTGCTGACGAACGCCAACTGGGACGTACTTTGATATCGTGTTTTTGGTTTTTAATGAAATTGTTGTAGGTTAAAGGGCAAGAGGTGGTGTTGTTTAAGCAGTCCATTTCTAACACTGGACTGCAGACCCAGGTTTGGGTTTTAGGGGTAAGTGAGACGGTAAGGTTTTGACCATCGAATTTGGGGTTTTTAACGGAAAAGGAATGTGACGGCGCTTGAGCGTTTTTGAAAAACTTTAAAAGTTATCCTTACTAAGGGAAAGGTACGTTTTTCCTTATTCTGGTTCGTTTCCCGCAGTATATTTAAACTTGGTGCTCGTTTTACGTGGGGAACAAAAATATTTGAGTTAAAGGTTGTTAAAAGTTAGGTTCTATGGTTAGTTGCTGGAGCTAAGGGTTAGATTTGCCTGTTCTACTTGTTCAACGAAGGTGTCATTTGGGGTTAGTATTCCTGGAACTTACGGTTAGGCTAGGTATTTGGATAAGGGCTAGGCTCAGATTTTGTTTACGGATTAGCGCTAGGTTTTGCGTTACTTGTTACGGTTAAGTTAAGTGGTGGTGCCTAGGTTAATGGTTTTGGTTTAGCCTTAGTAAGGAGGCGAACTTTTAGATTCAGTACATGATTGAACGACAGCTATAAATCAACAAGGCCAAAAAGGTAGACAGTTGAATTTACTTTGGGATTCAGACGTCTAAGACTATTGCTAGTTAATGAAACCGCCTCGGTCGAGATTGAGACGGCTTTAATGGAAGGAGAACCGTTGATTGATTAATTAGTGTCATCGTGGCCACACCTGAACGGGTAATGCTCTAACTCGTACTAAATACGAATAAAAGTATTTATTGAACATGTAAGCTCGGCAAATTTATTCTTATGTGCTGGCTGCTTAGTTCCTTCAGATAGATTTCATGGATCCATTTTTCGTTAGACGGTGAGCAGTTTGGCATATTTCCCGTTCAACTCGTCCCATAATATGCTGCATTGTATATTCGCTGGACCAAAACTAGAGTCAAATTGGCTCACGGTGGGCGTTAACATGGCTGCCCACAGTCTGCGTGTGAGTAACATGCTGAAATGCTGCATAAGACAAATCACCCACGTCCATCCTTTGTTTAAATCGCGAACTGCCATGAGAAGTAGTAAGATAAATTAAGGCCATCCTGAATTAACGGATTCCTCACCATATAAAACTGACGCATCAGGACATGTGACTTTGAAGTCTGCCAACTGTAATGAGAATACAGACCTTCTTAGGGCTGACAATCTGACTGCAATGGTTCCTTCATTCTGGGTTCTCTGTGGTACTCGAACAAACTAAAGATCCCAGACGCCTTTGTAGCATTCTAGTGTTCAGTTCAGTTCAGTTCAGTTTTATTAAGGTAAATATAGGCGAAGCCTTTGAGCTCCCTATTGATGTTAATGACACTGTAAATTAAAAAAGGCTGACATATAATGGACTTTGGACAAAGGGTTATCTCCCCGGATTTCAAAGGCGTAAGCCTATTTTCCTCAAATACACTGAACTGAACTGAACACACTGCAGGGCATCGGACAAACAATTATAAAATAATGTTACTCAAAAATAGTGAGTAGTATGTTATATTACGCGAACATTGTGGATGGGAATATGTTTTAGGAAATCTGTTAGGTTCGGATTTCATGGTGGTACTTATGGCTGTACTGGTCAAACTTCCACTTAAAAGTGTCAACCGATGGGGTATGATTATGTTCGCAGGCAGAGCATTCCAGGCCTTAATCACTCTGTAGGAGAAGAAGAACCTTCTTGTGTCGAGTCTTGCATATGTCACACGTAGTTTAATGGAATGTCCTCGCAAAGTAGTGGTAGCAGCAATTCAAAGAAGTTGCCAGATGCAAGGCAACAATCCTGACCCCGCAGCATGCGAAAGGCTGTATTAGGTCAACGCGTAGCTGTCTATAGTCTAGAGGAGACAGATCAAGTTTAGACAATCGTGTCTAGTAAGGCAGGCAGCTTTGACCATGAACAAGCTTGGTTGCACGTCTTTGGACCATCGCAAGGGTGTTGTGGCCTTTGACAGACCACCGTCTCCAGGCTTGTTTGGAAAATTCCAATAGTGGTCGCACGAACATCCCGAAGAACTTATTAAAGCACCCTTTGTCAAACTTTGCAAACGCTCGCTTACTTAGATACAAGCTTGACATGGCACGCTCATGGGGACTGGATCGGCAGATGTTTGTTGCCGGCAAAGACAAAAGAGAATAGAATGGCCAATTCTGACTTATTAGCCGTCATCAGTCAGTCATACCAACCCCTAACAGTCATTAGAGATTGAACAGGCACTGGTTCTCGCGTGATCTTCAGTTGTGCGCATAAAATGGCATTACTTACTGCCGCTCCTTTGGCGAAATTCTACGCCAACTAGGCCGAACAATTTCCAGCTGGCGTGTAAACGTCTAAGGTATTTCAAGAATAACTTGGTTTGAGAACCAAATTTACTTTGAAAATAAGAGAAACAATTCCGGCCCTACGCGCAGAAGGAATACATCGAGCGGGATGGCAGACACAAAACGTTTACAGCTCCGGGACACTGGATATTACCTCAACATCCCAATGTCATTCCCGAATTCTACAAAAATCATGTTGTATTTAACCTTGCAGCCAATTAACATGGCATGTCTCATAATGAGCATCTCTACCGAGTACCTGACCTGAATTCAAAGTTAGTATGTATGCTTTTTGGTTTCTGACTCGAGCCAAAAGTAGTAGCAAGAGATTTAGAAGGAATATCCTTATATTTGAAAGTGCACCCCGTTGATCATCCTGAACGGACATTTTTGTGGTGGAAGAGTGACGAGTTTGAAAAAGAGCCATTTGACTTCCAGTGGCCATCTCACCCATTTTTGACACCTTTACGTTACAAAAAACTATTAAAGATTTCGGTGTAACTTACTCGTCATCAACGTGAGAGCGATTCATCTAGGTATATATAATGATGCTTACTTAATTTTGTTATATAATGCCGATTCGTTCAAATTGTCGTGGACAATATTTTTGCACTAGACTCTCAAGCTGGCTATCGAATGTGTAACTGGACGTATAATGACCGCCGTGTACTTTCAGTCGTCAATTTGACGAAACCTTCTTCTAGTATGCGAGATACTGCCACAGTCGAGGACATCCACAGTGCAGCGTTTTGTGGTAAGAGCATTGCTTGAAGTACGTACAACTGCATAGTGCTCAGTCAACGGATGCCTCGAAGACATGCATAACATTGCAAAGACTAATTACGAAAATAAGTAGATATGATAAAGAAAAAAATTTGGCATCGTTTACGTAACGCAGGTTTTACCATTCCCAGACCCAGGTCTGATCCAGGAGTCCTCGAGTATTGACTTAAAGGGCGGACATTATAGCATCTTTTGATTGTATTTTCTGCTAGTTGAATGACAACATGATATCGCATTTCACAAACATACTGTGATTTTTTTTTGAGAGAGTATTACTGCAGCTTCCTCAGTAGGCATTTATTTTAATTGTATAATAGGGTTCCATAGATTCCCACCCACGGGTATTGCCCTCGAAAAGAGCAAAATACTGCACACGATACTTAAAGGCTTTCATTTTTTTAAACGTTTGTTGGTTTCAATAAAAGTCCCTTATTTAAAGCTACGCAAAGTGAGCTATTCGGTTTGTCCACGCAACGAAGTGAACGGACAAACCCACGACCTCGTGGTAGGAATTAAATCGGCCGTGCACAACTTCGAGGATAGACAAACATTCCGCACCCTCTACGACCCGCCTGAATAACGAGAGCGTCCGATTGTCGTGTCGTGTAGGAAAAGTGCTCGTTGTGGTTTTGCTCTCAAGTACAGCCAGCAACGTTTTCAAATAAGAAGTCTTCATCGTCTCGCTACCTGGCCGGACCTGAAAGTCGCTCATCGACATTGAAATACGTCATGCAGAGCTTCGAACTCGATTGGAGGAGGAAGTGCGCGGACATGGTGACCTAATCCTGGGCGATTTTGAGGACACCTTCTTCAATTTCTCTCTCTCTCTTCAGTGCATCCCAAGTTCATCTGGCAGCTAGGTTCTGTCGCCGACGTCCTGGCTTCATGTTCCCCGACGCCGACATGGCCTTCAATGAGAAACACATCCCAGTCGTTCTCGCCTCTCTGCCAGACAACTGGCGACCCGCAGTCTGCAATTCGAGAACTCGTTTGAATAGCCACACAGTGAATCGTAGCGATTCTAATGGCCTGTGAAAGTGGGCACTCAGAATGCAGAACGTTTCCTGGCCAGTGCATGCGCCCTAAACCAACGGTTACTTCTACATGCTTGACAACGACCACATGGAAGGTCTGGCTTTGGTCATGTTATTCACTAAGCTCATTTATATTGATGATGTTTGGTTGGGTCTAGTGATGCATAGGCTTGGTCTCCATTTCCATTTACCAGAGGGGATCGCTTAATCCTTGGATGTCCTTAATGTGTACTTTATCCATCTGGACATCAAATGCTCATGCGATCCCACTAATCATGCAACGAATTCGAACTTTAGTGTTTTTGCTTTAAAATTTATAAAAATTTGGACGGAAAGTGAACTGTTAAACAACGTGAAGAGCTGGAGTCATTTGTGTAATCTGGTACAGTTGCGGACGAAGCAAATACGTCGGAAAAACTGGTGGACTATAGCACACGCGAATAGCATAGCATGCAGGAAAAGGAGAGGAGGTATGAAGCTCAATCCCAGATCGCGGTACTTTCGACGGAACCTGGCCGCGCCTTCAGGTTTAAGGAGGCTGAAATTCTCGCAAGAGGTGGCAAACGCGTCAACCATGATTTGCTTGAGTCATGATTCTCCGGCGCACATTCAATTAACAAGTGCAATGCTCTTCCTCCTCCATATTTTGTGCTGCGACCAACCGCACATTCAGGTTTGACAAGGCCAACTTTCTTGCTAAATTGGAAAATTGTGTTAGCTACAAGCTGCTTGAATCATGGTTCATTGGCTTCTACACATAACAGGTCCATTGACCTCCCTCTCCCATATTCGGTGCTGCGAACTTGATTTTTTTCAATGTAATTATCCATATTTTGTGCTACGAATTTGCCTGTGCAAAATCACTAGTCATGCGCGGAGTCTCCGGGTGACCAGCAATGCGTGTGACAGCGAGCCAAATTACCGAGCAATTGCCATGGCAATAATCGATGACGTTGAGGAAATGATGGCCATTATCAACTCTCGAATGAGTCAACAAGATAGCATCACATCCAGTACTGTCCCCAGCAATGAACATGAGAAATGCCAAACGTTGCAGACGTGTTGTTGCCTGGCAACACCAGCCTATAAATACTGTGAAGCTTGTGCCTCACATTACACTTGTCTGTGACTGTCTCTGAGGACGGGCTTTAGACAGAATGCAGAACGTCAGTCTAACAACGCTCTTGTTCCAGTGATCGTGTCGTCATGTGCATGACAACCGCTTGAAGCTCGTTCTTCGGTTTTATTAGCTGCTCTCAATTTGCTGCTCATTCGGCAACACCCAACCGCATATTCAGGTTTGACGAGGTCAACGTTCTTGCTAAATGGGAAAGATTGTGTTAGCTACAAGCTGATTGAATCATGGTTCACGGGCACCTACACTTAACAGGTTCATTGACCTCCCTCTCCCATATTCGGTGCTGTGACTTGATCTTTTTTCAACGTAATTAACCAGTCGTGGAGCGCGTAGGCATACACTGTTTCCAATGCCAGTGTCGATGAACCAGATGGCCTAGCAATCATCATTCCAACATCCAAAATTCGTGATGAAATTTCAACGATTGACGACTCAAATGCCGGTCATTAAGCAATTATCGTAGCAGGGGGCACATATACGCAGTGCAGGAGTTGTCTCTACTGATGGATTCAATCATGAATTCTATCTGTCAGGCAAATGATGTTCATATTTCAACAGGCACAGCTACGTCTTTCAAATACTTCCTGGAACTCGTATTTTGACCTTCGTATGCAAATATGTTTTAAATAAAAAAAGCAAAGTATACAAAACGCACCGACTTTTACTAACACTTCGATATTTAAAAGAGGAAGGAATAGTTAGGGGACGAATTCCTGCCTCTGTGACATAGGAAACAACTTATTTATCTGAACCGTAATCAAAAATGGCTGGATGGGCTTTATATATTTAGTTTTCTGCCGAAAAAGTCCAGGCCTGCTACCATGGGAAATACGCTGGGAGGAAGTTTTGATTGGTGAAGATACACGTTAGGCAGCGGGTGAACACGAAGACCAAACTTTACGGTAATAATGCCCAAAAATACGTCTTCAACTGGGAAGAATTGTGTGAAAGCTGCAGCGATGGAGAATTTGGGGATAAGCTCAGCGCCAATAATGTAACACGGACCCGCCGCATAATCGGGATATTTTGGGAAAGGAAATGCCTCCAGTTCCGTGAACCACTTAGACTTCCGTGTGCGGAGCACCGGACTCTTGGAGTTTATGAAACCAGAATATGCTCCTACGGACCTCCGAAAGTGAGAGTTTCGAGAAGAATTCGTGCAATTGTGTGAGATTGATGCAATGGTCGTCGTCGAGGAAGACGAAGGACGGGCTCGTGTGCAGACAGTGTCTGTGAACGAAGCGAAGGTTGGTGATGGTCTTGAGGGTCAGATTCATATAAGTGTCAGTGTAATTTGCAAGCAGGGATGTCGTCGAATTGCGTGATCTCTTGCACTAGTTCTGGTGGAACTTTACCATTGGAAGGAAGGCCGAGGCTGAAGAGGATTGCCACTGTGACATTGATTTGCGCGGTCTGTTTGCGAGAATGACTTGCCGCAGGCGAAGACGCTGGGCGTAGTTGGTGAGGGCACTCTTCACAATGATCATCGTCGCGTAAGAATTGGTGTTCCCTGCAGTACACACTAAATTGCTGCTATGGATGACGGAGAGACTGGGATTGTTGACAGGGCTCTGCAGGTAGAAGGTGAAGTCGGAAATCTACGTGTTGTTAAATTGCATAACTCACTGAGTATAATTTAAATTCCTTGACAATTGATAATGCAGTTTATTGTATTTCACAAAAAAGAAGTATTACTTCTGCTACTCGAAGCCCTGTAGATGCCTCCAGCTAGTGGCTTAAACGTAATGTTTGGGCATCAACGAAAAAACACAACGTAAATCTGGTAACCATTAACGCCATAATATCAGCATACTGATTGCAAAGAATAGGCATATTTCTTTTATACTGCATATCCTATCGTCTTGGAGTATCTATTTCTGACGGTGTTGCCTTATCATCTACATTTTTACCTCACTTAAGTAACCATATGTCAAATAATGTTTGTTTTAGCAAAATTTCATGATTTCTGCCACATGCTTTTTACTTTTAAGAGCAAAACTTTACGCTCAGTGAACTAACTGTCACGATATTTGGTTTCTTCAAAAATATAACTGTTACGGAGACGAGAACCGCTGTCGAGTCCCAGTCAAATGCGGAAAGTGCAAGTGATGACGCACGCCGGTTGAGAAAGCCGCGTAGGAAACCAAGCAACCGATCAGTGTGCGTCGCTGCACCGAGCACGCGTGAAGCCCTGACGCACGCGTGCGGCCCAAACTTTCGAGAAGTTTCCGCGAAGAGTTTCTGCGTGAGATACGACCAATCAATGCGAACCACGTTGCAGGCCAGATGGTGCCAGAACACTCTCCACTATTGTCACTCCATTTGCGGGAACGTTCGAGAACACCCAGAACGAGAGTTTATTTGCTTAAGGATCCGATGTCTTCTGTTGGCCTAGAATAGTGTTTTTTTCCAGAAAAAACCTTTCGCCTTCTCTATCACACCCGTCGGGATAGAGCAATAAAATGAGACGATATTGGCCTTGAAAAATCGTCCGCATTTTTTAAATATGCCTTGATCAAACGACTGCCACAACATGTTCCGTCCCAGCCTCGACGTCACTCGGAACATGACCCGTTTACGGTACCCATACCTATGTGCGTTTCCGTTTATTTTGAATGCCTAAAAAAGCTTTAACGGGCTTTTCTAAAAACCTATCCTGTTTTTTTTAGTGTTCAGTCATATTCAGATGATTAACTTGCACTTAAATAGAGAGTCAACTTCTTTATTAAGCCAGAATCGAAATCTTGGTAGAAAGACTTCTGAGAAACATCTCCCTTGCTACGCAGATATAAATGAATGTATGCGTATGCTGTTAAACTGCTAAATATTAAAGTAAATGAAATATTGTCACGGGTGAATGTAGATTGTCCTATCTACAGCACGGAAGCCAACAGGCGCGATGGCAATGACTAATTAGCAAGCTTCTCGATTTTACACGTGGCTCATAAATGGAACAGGATGTTTTTCTGAAGTTCGTTTGACTGTGAAAACTTGTTTCGTCCTGCATATGCATTTTCACATATAGGAAGGCAGATGTTAAGTCAATCGTTAGGCATAAGCTGGTAACAAGCGGAGATAAAGTAAACCTACAATTGAACTATGATAACCTAGCAGGGGAGAAGAGAACGGAAAGTCCTCGCAGATGTTCATTGGGCCCGTTTTTCTTGGCAGAAAATGAAATGGTTTCATGCTGAAATGCGAGGGACAGATGGCAAGATCTTTATCGCTCTAATGCTCTAAACTGACTATTTTTGCTACGTTTTTAAATTCGTCAGTTGAAGTGGTCTGGTGGTCACTCAAACAATGGATGATTTGTATATTAATTTTAAGGGATAAGTAATAAAGTTATACCGATCTAATATTAAGACAAACAAATTGTTTACTTC
Source organism: Schistocephalus solidus (assembly GCA_017591395.1). Classification (NCBI taxonomy): domain Eukaryota; kingdom Metazoa; phylum Platyhelminthes; class Cestoda; order Diphyllobothriidea; family Diphyllobothriidae; genus Schistocephalus; species Schistocephalus solidus. The sequence continues at coordinate 54,720 of WEDG01000113.1, forward strand.
AGGATATTTGGACCTTCCTTTGAATGTTCAACGGTAAAATTCTTGTATACTGTTCGGAGATGAAGCAGAAGAGGATGACATCCGTAATTCAGGTGAATACCTTTGAAGTCACTGCTTTCGCATAGGAATGGCAAATAGCCATAAAAAAGTGTATTGATGTTTAGGGTGCAAAAAATAGAGGCTTACGTAATTTTCATTCTGCTTTGCAAGCTTAAGGTATTTTAGCCAATTTTTGTATCCTGCTCTCTGCTATCGACTCAAAAGCAGGACAGAAATTTACATTTATTCCATCCTTACCATGTCATAAAATTAATTTTTATCACAAATCTCTACTGTCACTGAAGACACCCGAAGCAACTGCCTAGATCTGAGTAGGCACTGTGGTCCCATACACAATGTTCCCCCTCTACCAGTTGCATTTCCATGATGTGTATCAGAAATTCCCAGGTAACTCTGTTTCATCCTCCTCCCTTACCGGTATGTGTACCATCATGTAAATGGGGACGCATTAATTTAACAACAACTGGGCTATTACTATCCGGATGAGAGACCTACGGAGCCGTTGCAGCACGAATGGACAGTGACCTCACAAGCACGCAGCAACACTCAAGCCTCCTAGGGCTTCATCCGAGTTAATAAAGATGACTCAAACAAAACCTGTCGCTGCTATAACACAACAGCAATTTTGGTGTCCGTCCATTGTAATGTCTAGTGGCTCTTCAGTAGAGATTCCATAGAAATTCCAGTGGACTTCACTTGAACTGCCACCAGGATTGTGAACAAATGCCATTTTATATGCACAACTGAAGATCGCGCGAGAACCAGTGCATGCTCAATCTCCAGAGACTGTCTGGGGTTGGTATGACTGACTGACGACGGTTAATAAGCCAGAAATGGCCACTCCATTCTCCCTTGTCTTTGCCGGCAATATTCATCTGCCGATTCAGTCGCATGAGCGTGCGCTAGAATGCTACAAAGACGTCTGGGATCTTAAGTGTGTTCGAGTACCACGGAGAACCCAGAGTGAAGGAACCATTGCAGTCAGATTATCAGCCCTAAGAAGGTCTGTATTCTCCTTACAGTTGGCAGACTTCAAAGTCACATATCCTCACGCGTCAGGTTTTGAATGGTGTGGAATTCGTTAATTCACGGTGCCCTTAATTTGTCATACCTCACAAGCACACAGCAACACTCACACGGTTAACCACCTTATCTAACATCACTTCAGACTACTCAAGCCTCCTACGGCTTCATTCGAGGTAATAAAGATGACTAAAACAAAACCTGTTGCTGCTAGAACACTCCAGCAATTTTGGCTGCCGTCCATAGAAATTTCAGTGGACTTCACTCGAACTGCCATATAATTATAAATCCGATGTAAGCGCACGCTTCCTTGAACCATCACGATGATTTAACCATCGTGTCCTGAAATGTACCTTACTAACACGATAACTTGCTCTTTTGCAGGACAGAGGAAAAGAGCGAGGTTTAGCCATCATTGTGACATTTATGGTATGGCAGATTATATAGGATGAAATGGCCTATTTTCGTCGACCATTGTGTCCACGTTCATCTCCTCTTTTCGTAACTCAGTCCACTAAATAGAACGAAAATTGTATGGGTTTCCGGTGAGGTACACGCAGTGAAATTTTGTTTCATTGAAAAATGTATGTATATGTAATCCATACGTTATTCACTTATACTAGCTCCTGTAGCTTTTTCCAAACAAACCAAAACAAAATTTTTTAACTGACGTCATTTACCATCCGATTGACAAAGAAACGTTGTTGAATTCAATCTTCTTCCTATCTAGCTTGTTCAAGAGTTTAAGTAGACAACAATTCCGACGCCTGAACTATATGGTACATATACAGTAGACCCTCTATATCCTGAAATAATAACAGAGTTGCCTAAATGGGTCTTAGGTTCCGACAAATTACTTAAGTATGAATGTCATATTTGTAATCGTGTAGCCTAATTTCAAGATATTTCAGTTTCGATGGGGTGTCTTTTTTGGAAATGCTAGTCTGATCGTCTGTAACAAGTACACTCTGTAAACTTGGCTACTTATTAAGTTAAACGTTTTCTTAGTGAGTTGAGATGGCCTTAAAACTACTTACATATTTTAAAGAAAGGATGCAAAAAATATTTCATCTTGTACTCTGATGTTAGAAAATTACACCTAAAACGTTTATACATAAAGAAAGGGTATCATTCAATTTTTAACATGTTTCTTATTATGCACTTTTGAAGACCGTAAAATGTTTATTTATAAGTCATAGTATCCGTCAATTTATTAAATTTGCCAATAATGTGTGTAACATGATCCATACTCATTGCACAATTTTGTGAGAACAATGCAATCGTTTCCACATAGCGTTCATCAGTTTGCGATTTTTTCCTACAGGGAATTTATATAGAAAGTAGTTTGTAAACTTTGAATTCAAGTTTATCGGCCTATTCGGTTCAGAATTATTCGATTATTTAGAAAAATTTCTATAAACGAAAGAAACACTTACTTCAAGCGTCAACATTTTAAGATGTAATTTGCTATCAAACGAGTACAAGAGTGAATATTTTCTTGCATGTTTTCCATAAATATATTTGAATTAATAAGGGCATCCAAAGTAAATAATAAAAAGGTATATTAACAAATGAGCCATTTTTTCAGAGTAAAATGGTGATCAGAAAAAAGCCTGCTCGAATGCCGGAATCCTACCGTGAGTGAAATATCTGAGTTAAAGGCTGCACTATAATCTGTAGGACAACCGTACTTAAGTAACATGTTTAAAACTAAAAATAACTTTTCATAATATCAGTGAATATTTTATGATAGAGGGAATCTGCTGTTCATACATATAGCGAGCACGACTAGAGAGAGCTGCACTTTGTAAATCCTGAACGTCATATTCTTCAACCAAACTTAATTACTGGACGCAGGGAACGACCGAACGTCCAGGTAGATACCTAAAGTCTGTCAATCGAATAAAACATCGGTTAATCCTGCTGTTGATGCTTCGAACAACAGAACTGAGTAGAGCAGCTCCATCAACGGGCTGAATAAGACAAGGTGGGGCAGAAAGTGAACGTAAAAAATTTTGCACTCTTGAGGCTGAATCAACAACTTGCCATGACACACCGTTCACAACCCCGACATTATTCTCAAACGGACTGAGGCGGCATGTGTTGACAAAACAGACGATGTCATTCCATAAAACGCCAGGTGACAGGTGAATACGGGGTCATCTATGAAGAGCAGAGGATAAGGAATACCAAAATGGAAAGGTTGGATAATTATGAAGGCATGGATAATTCTGTGTTCCATTTTTTTCCTGGAAAATCCGAACACAAACGAGGAACACGTAAAATCAAGGCAGGAATTATCTGGAAATAACATGCTACTTATTTTTTATGAATATTATTTTAATTGTTGCTATTTTTAAGGTGCGTGCAAAGATGTTTATGATGCACCGGCATGCATACAATTAGGTTTTCAAAGGCATTCACCTTTACCTCATAAAATAAATTTAACAAAAAAACTGCCGTAATGTGTTTATTTTACACCTATTAATGGAATTTTCGAGGTTTCAATGGATAAACATGATAAATGCAGCAGACTATGACTTCACTTCTGTGTACATTTATGTCAGTGAAAACCTCTGAAATAACTACTGTGCTTTGCTTGCAGTATTAGGTCCTGTAGCGTTATGTCAGTTAAATTTAATAGAGCAGTACAAATATAGCAGAACGATCATATTTTAGCCGTAGAAGAGCTTAGCTTATTTTCATTTTTAGGTAAATGGAGATCGGCAGGTAAATTTGTGCCAGTAAGATTAACGTACTGAGGACTGTTATGATTTCGTCTAAAGTGATTTTACTGCTTATTTACCCTATATCTACAGAATGTTAGTCAAACTTCTGAAATATATTCTCGATTCGAACAGAATACGTATGCATAGTAACATCAGCACACAAAGTTTTGAGCATGATTTTTTTCAAAGGATGTTCCAGGGCCTGAGCAATTTGGGTATTTGGAATATTTATGTTCTGCGAATATTTCCATGTTAAACGCACAAATGTCCAGTTGACAAAAAACAACTGAATGAGTGCATAAAAATAATATTACTATATGTTTTCACTCAATATATTTTAATCAATAATTGAATGGAGCATTAAATAGAAGCATTCATACTATTAAAGTAGTCATTTTTCTGGAGTGCTTTTTTTCCTACAAAGCGAGGAAAAAGAATCCTGTAAAATAATTGGAAGCTAGATGATCCTTAAATATCTTGGGATGGGCACAAAATATTTACTATTATGACCCTACTTGAGTAACTATTTAAATTCGAAAAATAATTCAAACACTTGGGTTACATTTCAAAAACAGCCCTTTACTTTTGTCTTAACATTTTCTGTAACATTGCGCCTCCGTCTGGTGCATACTTGCACGTGCACCAACTCTTCTCAGGCCAGTCAATAAACTCGCGAGACTTTGGATGGTGTCTATCCAATCACAACCCTCCACATGGACTAAGAAACTCCAAGTAAGATGAAAAACTCAGGTCAAATTATAATGACGGCAATAGGCAACGTTTCGTTGAGTTCATGGGTTTTCACATGATTACTTGAATGTGCCACGTATCAGCTGTTTTTTTAAGAAAATATTATTCCAGTAAGTGGGCTGTTCAGTCTTATAAATGTCATTCATTATAAAATTCCTTGAGACGTACTCAAGGAAACAAAAATAGCCCTACGTAACTCTGAGCCTATTTATCTCGCTATATAAACAATTAACGTATGTTGCAACATGAGCAGGAGAACGAATTTTCATGAAAATCCAGGACTGTACGAAAATAATTCAGAGGAACCCACAGATAAATTTGAATATGATGTTTGTTTTTTTAAAGTTTAATGTACTTTCTAACACATTTTATCGCATGCATTTCACAAGTAAATACCTGCTGGATAAAATCAACCCGTACTGCGTCCTTAAACTTCCCACAGACCTGAAGAAACGGCGTTCTTAAATTAATTTAAGTTTTCTCCGAAAAATTTAATTTCTGACATTTTAAATAGTACTTATCATTCAAACGAGGCTAATTATAAGGCTGTCCGAAGAATAGAGGCGTATGAAAGGAAGAAAATTATGCAAAAGACAAAGAGTATATGAAAAAAATAACACGAAGTTAAATCAGGCGCCATTTAGAAAATCCAAGCTCAATAAACTCTTATTCTTCTAAAAAGCGAAGTCCTTTTACACGATGGAAATGACATGGTATTAATACGGAAACGGACGCATGTATAATTAGAATGGACGGATTCGGGAGAGTCCAGTAACTAGGAGCACAAGCAAGGGCTGCGCGACCCCGAAGGCGTAGAAGTCTTTTAGAGAACAATTGTGAGCATATTTTATCTTCATAAAGCGAGCCATAGCTCTGACCAGCGTTTGGAGAAGAAAACCAGAATATATCTGGGTGTCAGTTAAGCGCCATGCTGATTAACCATTATTAACATAAATCTCATTGAGCTATTGTTTGCTCCTGGAAGTGTTCCTCAACTCTATGCTGACGGACAGATGAGTTAAGTTATGTTAAGTGCTTAGATTTACATTAGCTTCTTCATGTTGCATCAGGATAAAAGTTCTATAGTTTTCCCATTAATGAATGACTTATTTTTGATAACATCTTCGCCATTTAGACAGTACCTGAACTCACAAAATAGTTTCAAAACCACTATGGATGACTTCAAATAGAAATATCGCGATCACTTTGACGGCACGAACTGTAGATAATAGTTTCGGCTGGAACTTACTACGTTCAATTTCAAACCGTAGGAATACACGCTGACGACCTTATTCAGGTCCACGTCCATTGGATAGGTCCAGTAAGCCTCAGGAAGCCGAACCCGAGCCCATCGATTGTGTGGCATGGCAGCCAAATCCTTGAAGGAGAGACATCTTTCACCTACATCTTCGTCGCTCCGCGGCTAAAAAGAGCTCTTTTTCAGATCGACATAACCGCAACTCGGCGTCTATCACTTGTAGCTTGGTTTGGCATTCGGATTGGCATAACTGAAGGCGTTCTGCCGGGCAGTTGCAATAGATATCTAACGGAGTAATTTTGGCACTGCTGTTCATTTTAGATATTTTCTGATAGAGCATTATTGGCCTCAGTTGCCGGCTCCTGAAAAAGCACAACACCACGAACACTGCCGCGAACAGGACGAGAACTCGCAAGCTGCGAGTAGATACTAGGGAGACCATACCTTTCAGTAGTGCACCTCACCCTGCTAGACCGTGTGAAGCATAAATGCAAGTGCAGGCCATCAACTGACCCTTTTACGGTTGATCAAACACTGCCACTGGAGACAGGAGAGGACAAAAGTGGGTCATACGTGCCTGAACTCTGAGTGGAGACACACACAACCTGACTTGCAGAACCCCAGAGTGCGTCACCTAGAACGCCTCACATTTACCATTCCACACAGCGCGAAAGCCTCAGAGTCTAACAAGTGCGCGAACAGCGTTGAGATAAACTGTCCCAGGTGTCAGAAAGAGAGAGCGAGAAAGAGAGAGAGAGCAACAAGGATAGAACCCTGGTCTAACAGTAGTGGAACGCAAATCCCTCACCATATTCATCTGTAAATAAACATTATCGATCAGTAAATAAATCTGTTCGATTTCTGCATCGCACACAAGTCAGACCCGTCCTCGCGTGCAGCATGCTCCCAGTTCATGAGCCCAGTCACCCGGTGAGCAGCGAAATACCACCGTTGAGAGTGTGTCTTCTACGTGAACTATACTAGTGAGGATCAATTCCTTTGAACTGTTCGTAAAAAGACAAGCTATGCACCCACCAGCATGGTAGATGGTCTGTCTTTGTGGATGAGCATGACAGGGGTATCGCGTTCCACCCTGCCGGTATCAGACTGACCATAAGTACTTAAACGGGTACAGGAATTGAACGTTTCATAGTTATTTTGAACACCTTTCAAATAAACGTCGTCAACAGATAATGCACATCGAGTACGTTGAGCATGAAAAAGACAATTTTCTGTTAAATATACGATGAAAATCCTCAAGTAGCGCTTACCCATGTGCCGGCACTATCGACCGTTACAAAGAATTAAACTTTAACTAAACAAAAATGTTTGCACGGCGCACCAGGCCTCTGAACCCAATTCATCCTAATTTCTGTTCTTAGAACAGTGTATCTCTCCATTAACTTCCGATCACACCTGCTCACAAACATATGACGAGCTGGTTTTACGCTTGTGCTGTTGGTCCGGTGTTTTCAGGGTTTTTGGGCATTCGCTAGACAGATCATGACCAGTTCCATCTTTTTAGGTTAAAATCCGAATAAACTCCGTTAGGGCGCATTGTGTTGTAAAATAGTAGCTGGTATTTAGTGATTGTGACGGTCAAGTTAGGGGATACCATCAAAATTTGATTCAGTCATTTGCCCAAGACCCGACACATAAACATTCATGAACAAATATGGCTTTCATGAACGTGTGTGTGGGTGAAAGGTTGATTTGTTTCCTTTTTCCCAAGGAGCTAGGCCTGTATACCACTTAGTGAGATTATGTCAGAAACAGCTCAGTTTCAAGTTGTGTGGAGTTTTGTTTATGTTCATGTGATGAACGTGTGTATTTCTGTGCAGGCGTTACTTGGTCAGCACGGCAAAGTTTAAGCTTATGGGCTTATATTTTCTCGTTTTACTTGTCAACTCACATTCCAATGCTAATGCTTCCCGGAGTTCTGATCAATCAGTCCTATCTGTAGCGTTCGATGCATACATAACTCGGCCAAAACTTATTGATCTTCAAACAGAAGTTTCACGCCTTTTGTTGAAAATTTAAAAATATAACTAATAAAATATAAATGAGTAGTGAAAAAATCTTCACAATTTAGCAAGTGAGAAAATTAGCAGGTTGTCTTCGAACGGTTTACGAAATTGCAGGGTTCTTTATGCGCCATAACCTGCTTTACGTAAAGTATACTTCTGACAATATTCATACACGAGACCTAATATGGATGACATCAGCTGGGACTATTGGCACAGGCACAGACACTCAGATATTAAGTTCTTGTCAACAGTACCTTTATAAGCACCGCTAAAAGGATTGCTGAAACTGGTGTATAATCCAATATAACCCGTCCCAGCACCCAGCTCTGCTCTTGTCAACAGTACCTTCACAAGCACCGCTAAAAGGATTGCTGAAACTGGTGTATAATCCAATATAACCCGTCCCAGCACCCAGCTCGTCTCTTTTTTGCAGAAACAGGAATTAAAATTAAGTTTTAAAACTATTTTTTGCAAATTTCTAACGTTCTTTGCCGCAAAACTTAGTAATAAACTGCTTTACCAGTATTTTGTTTTACTACCCCGAATATATATAGGAGCCAGTACGCAAAATACTTGCACGAGACTTTGTAGATGGAGGCGTACAGCACACAATACTTAAATGGAAGCAAGCGATAATATACTTTATGTTTAATATAGTTTCCGCTATTACTGATAATAAATACGCAAGGTACAGATAATAAGCATTTTTCGAAAAGTCTTGGTGTATATTTTGGGCATTTGTGGTCTTAGAACAAAACATTTAATTTAAAAAGTATAGTGAAAAACGCTGCAAAATAAAACAAAAGGGTTTTGTGCTTTTAAGAAGAAAAGATGTCATATATTTCCAGGAAAAGCAAAGAAATGTCCAAACCTACACAGAAATTGCCAAATTTTGTTGTTACCGTTCATTTTTTTCATGACAATAATGTTTCATGTTTGGTTGAATCTGCAACTATGACGCAAACAGCCATCTGCATTAGAAAAAAATCCAGAAGCCCATTACATCGGTATGCACTTCGAAATTATCTATATGAATTTGATAAAATAAAATAGGGAAATTCAAATTTATGACCAATCGCTTGAACGCCCTGAAAATTTTGAGATATTCACCAAGATTTCAAGGACGAGCGGACAAAATTTTTAATCGAATATCAAAATTCCCATAAAGAAATATGGCGGAGGGAGATTTCTTTTATCATATGAAAAGTAGTTTCTTTGCAACTTCAAATGAAACTTCTATTCGAATATATATTTTTCGCACTAACAGCGATTTACCACGTTTTCGGGATATATCTATATCTTAAAATACAGTCAATATTCCTACACGAAGTAATATTAATTTAACTACTTCCTTTAAGTTTTAAATTCGGATAGGGTTTTTCGTTATAAGTTCAAAGCTTTCGTAGATCGTTGGCTGCCGGTTTTCGAATTAGTATAAATCATTCCAAAATTTCGGTCACTTGACATTCTGGCATCCAAGCTCGGTCCCATCAACCAATCAAAATTCAGGACCATAGTGGAAGACAGCAGCCGAAGGAGATAACTGGGGAGTGATCGTGGGGTGAGTGATCTATTCAGTTTTTATCTCGCCCTAGGTCTCCCACAATTTTCCTCATCAGCGGAGGCTTGCATGTTTGCTGGTTCGTAGCTTATAGTGAAAGTGGTAATAAGGCTTTGTGTCGTGAAGACGGCTCCGGCCATCCTCCTTGATGGGAAGGACTAAGTGCTGCTGCTGAAGATAACGTTGTTGTCCTTTTTTACTTTCTCAAAATATCGATGCTTTAAATGCCCCTAAGCATTATGTACGATCCCAGGATTGCGCTTTAAGTAGCTTTAAACAGTTTTTGGGCAAAATTAATTTGCAAATTAAATAAATTAGGCACTTTAAAGTACCTTCTATGTGCCTCAGTAATACCAGAGTTTGTGTTCATCCTCTACAATATTAATTGTATACGGTTGCATTAAAAGGTAGAAAAAACTTGCTGGACTGTCACTTTTAGTTCTTTTAATTCATTATTTGGTTCAGGTCAAAATTACACGGATCCCGAGGTAAATTTGTAATGTTGTTAAATAAATTACTTGATTATAATTTTGCTTCGGCAACGGTATCGCTTGTACTCGCAGTCATGAAACTGGAATCATGGGCACCAATAATACGGAAATTGCGGTAATAGGGGCTTTATCTCTGGGGCTTTATGGAGCAGTAGACAGCATACTCTGCCGAAATTCCATGTCGAAAATTTGCAATTAATTTCTTATCTAGTTTATGTATACCAACGATGAGTAATATCTCCAGCACAGGATTTGAAAAATATACGAAATGGAAGTAAGTAGTTAGCCTGATTGCGGGCAGCGGGTAAAACAAGACACAAAAGAAATAAAAAATATTAACAAAATTCAGGGAGCACTTTAAAAAGGTGACATAGAAAAGAAATGAAATCACGTAAAATAAAGAGAATAAAGCATTAAATGCAAGTCATCAGTAAGCATAGAAGTCTTTGTGCTTGTGCTCATGAGCTAACCATGTTTCGCCCCACAATGCATGCCATCTGCGACTGAGTGGTTGGCATTGTACCACTAATGTGTGAATCTTAACGCTTTAAGCCCTTCTCCTATCTCTAAAAACCTAACACTTGAATCCAAACCTCATCCAAACCCATTAAACCTTAAATGCAAACCGCTACCTAAAATTATACTCATCCCTTTAAACTCAATCACTAGCTTTAAACCCTTCTTACTACTGCAAACTTTAAAAACCTAAAAGTAACCTTTAGTAAACCCTAAAACGCAAGTTCAAAACCCTCTCCCTTCCTTCAAAGTCCTAACCCTGACCCTGTCTCCCTACATTGATCTGAAAATTTTATAGGAAAAAAGGAAATAAGCCTAACTCTTATCCTGAACAATAGTATCACCGTCAACACTCTGTTAACATGCTCAAAATATTTAACTTACGTAAAAGATGGAAGCAAGATTTTGATCAATGACTATGGGGGTACATACGAAACCATCATCTGTTTACTTCGTTAACATCTCGAGGATTAGTTCGCTGTTTACGTGGTAAACACATGAGTTGTAAGCACTTTGCAACTTAGCCCTTTGCGTAGAATTTGCTCGTTCAGGCCGAAGAGCTCACTCCGATTGCACGAATTGATGATAAGGTACTTGTAGCTTTCACTTTGAATTCTTTCCTAAGTTGTAATGACCATCACCTACTGGAAACCATGAGCTCTTCTGATATTCAGTCCTACATTTTTTGTTGATCGTTAGCATATGCCTGGATCAAATGATCGTATCTATTTATTTAGCAAGACGCATCCACGGATATGAATAAAAACTATTTAATTCATTTAAATAAGCAATTGACAGTTGAATGTAGAGTACTCTTGTGAATTCAAGAATTCATTCCGCACTGGCGGTAGAACACATGAACAAAGAATTCAATAGATTAAGACAGGGTGAATGTCTGGGTTAAACAATTTAACAAACTGCTTGTAAGTAAACGCTGCTCTGCATCTGCTGCTTGTACTGGTAGTTGTTTGGATCGTGAACCAGAAAAGCCAGGCAAACAATGTTCCTGTCCGAGTGATCGCACCAAATTCTTGCCAAAGTGGATATTACTTCGAATTCCGTAGGTCAGCGTTAAAGCATGCATGGAAACGGACTAGATAGAAGTGTTAATGGCTCTAGTGTGCAAAATCCTACAGAAAAACTTAAAACAAGCATCACCTTTTTGCTCACATATCTAAATAACAAAACAAAGCATGACTCAAAGTGTGGGTGCTGTCAACCTGTGTTTGGGACGCAGGGACGATGACTTGCGTGTGCAATAGTTTTCAGTGAAATAAGCCTTGGGCTGCAGCTACCACACTCTCTCCTCATCCCCCACCGGAGCCCGGTGTCATACCAGAGTCAAGAAAACCGGAGGCGGGAGCGGTCGTGGGTGGCTGGTGCGACCAGGGCCGCCCATGGGCGTGCCACCAGACCTGGCTTGGATCCCATGGAGTGGGAGTGCCATATCGGCCACATTAAGTAGGAGCAATTGCAGCCTAACTCTCAGTCCGCCAGTCAGCCACTCCAGACAAAACATACATTGGACTGACTCCGCGGTCCGAAGTTCGAGGACATCCAGGGCGTTGGATTCGACCGTGTTCCTCAGTTGGCACCAGCAGTTCTTCACGAAGGAGTCCTCGTCGACGACTGGAAGGTTGGCAAGTCGGTTGGCCAGTTCATTGATGAAATGGAGACTGTGAGCAAGCACATTCAACAAAATAGTAGTTAACTTAACCGGTGGTCACTTACCTTGGGGTCTCCTACGGGGTTGAAGACGAAGCCTCATTTAGGAGGTGACGAGGCGGTGATCCATCCATCAATTGGCACTGGGGATCACCTTTATCACAAGCACGTCCTGTTGAGCTCGCCTTCGGACGGGGACATAATCCAGCAGGTGCCAGTGTCTCGACCGGGAGTGTATCCAGGTCACCTTCTGCTGCATTGGGAGGCAAAAGAAGTGTTGGTTAGGATCAGGTGGTGCTTTGCGCATGTTCGTAGAAGAAGACCATTGTGTGTCGAAGCCGACGAGATCGCGGGGGCACAGCACTCCTCTTCAGGTGGCATGGTCTAACCCGACGCGGACGTTAAAGTCACCAATGGCAATAAACGTATCCGCCTTCGGCACAGCCACCAGGAGGGCGTGCAGGTCCTCATATAATTTGTCCTTCGTCGCATCAGGGCTCGTCATTTGGGAAGGGGGGTTGGGCGTAGGTACTAATGATAGCGGAGAAATTGTTTCCTCAAAGAGGCAGGCGGAGGGTCGTCCTGCGGCAGACAGGGCAGTCGTTCAACAATGTTTTTCCGGATTGCACCCACAATAACAGCATTTCATCACTCTGCCGTCGGGCAGCCGCTCCAGAAGAAGTTGTAGCCTGCTCAGAGAATAGAATCTCGCTGAGAGGAGCAATGTCCACCTTATATCGTGCCAGTTCCCGAGTGACTAGCACCGACCTACGTTTCAGTCGGGTTCTCCGCGGATTTTCCAAAAGGGATTGAACATTCTAGATTGCTAGAGTGAGCAGGCTCACTCGAAAAGCCTGGGGGGTACCCCGGAGTGTGAGTTGGGTGGGGGGGGGGTTGAAAAAGGACTTGTTGGTATTTTTTTAAGTTTTTCGACCGCACGAAATTGCAGTCTGCCAGCCATGGTCAATTACAGATGTCGTGAGACCCAGCATTTATTAAGGGCACCTTTTTTTAGGCCCCTACTCTGGTAGGGGGCAACCATTGCTGTCCCGCAATAGGACTGTTGAGTCATCCCAGGCGTCTACCGAACTCCACTGTGGGTCCCGAATTGAATTAGTGAGAGAACGACTGATTCACCTAAGCCAGTTACGTGATTGCTTTGGCCCTTACCGTAGGAATTTTTCGACGGTGAGGGGATAAGGGAAGGTGAGAGCAGAGGGAGGAGGGACGTAGGATGGGGGAGGGATGGGCAGAGAGGATGGGAGAGGAGGTAAGAGCGGGGAGGAGGGTACAAAAAGGTGGACATGAATGAGGGCAGCGTGGGCAAGGATAAGGGCAGGGCGGATGGAGAGGGGGCAAAGGTTGGGGAGAAGGGGAGGGTAGGAGAAGGTAGCAGACCTACCGGGTGTGGAGATGCAGACCACACCAAAGACCCTCACCTGGTTTAGCCCGCCAGTCATGACGGTTGCCCGGGGTGTGGCCACTGAGTGGAGCCCAGATTCGAAGAGCCATAGGTGAGAGTTGGGTGCCAGTTAGAGGTGGCCACAGAAGCATTCACCACCTGCGCGAGACAAATAGAGTGACGCAATGCTACCTGTGTGATGCCCCTCATAAATAGTACTCCCTTCACCGCACACACACACGTCTGTTTGACAATCGCAGTCTGACGATGTCTACTGTATGCTTCACAAAAGGGTGTTGCAGGGACGGTGAATTGTGTGCAAATTAGTTTTATGTGATAGTGGACTTGTACTGCATCTACCGTACTCTCTCTTCCCTTACTCGCCGGTTCCCAGTGTCAAGACATAGTCAAGAAAACCGGAGGTGGGGTGTGGCACAGATGAAGCATCGTGCAGGGAGTGTTAGTGCGTGGTGCAGCATGAGCCTGCATCTACGCGTGCCCAAATTGGGCACGCGCGTCCGCATGTTCGGCATTTGTTATGGGAACTGATCCCAGAATAATAACGCTTGCCAAACCCGTGTTGGTCAAGCGCATCTACCACGTGGCCCGTTTACACGGCACATCCCCCCAACAAACACGCTAGTTCGGCCGTCGTGTTCGACTATGTCCACGTATGCTGTGCAAGGACGATGACTTGCGCTGCATTCACCTCAATTCTCGGTTACACTCTCACACCTGGAACCGGTGTCAGGACAGATTAAAGACGACCGAAGATGGGAGAGGACACAGGCCCAAGTACTGTGGTCCGTCCCCAAACATAAACACAACAACGTAAGAGAAAAGCGCCTTGGATCCCAAATGAGTGGGAGTGCCATAAAGGCCACACTAAGAAGAAGCCATTGCATCCGGACTCGCAGTGTGTCAGTCATCCACTCCACACAAAACACACATTGGGCTGACATGGTGGTCCGAGTTATCCCGTTAGGTGGCAACCTTCCAAGCCACGGCTTTTAGTGCACAGTGATAGTTTTAAGTGCGTCAGATTGTTTATAGTGAGGAAAATGTGCTGAGACGTCGACCTCACTCTCTCCCACACCCCAAAATCAGACCACCGTCCGAGCCGGTCAGTTGTCTGTTGTGGGATTGGGCGCATTGGCTGACGTGTCGGTGTACCCATCTTCGCACGCCACAGAATGACCTTGCCCTCATTACGCAAACGCTTGTATTCAATCAATCAGGGGATATGGAGGAGCCATCGCCATCTGACTCTCATTCCACTGTTCAGCCACTTGATACACACAGCACATACACTGAGCCGACGGCATGGTCTGGTGTAAGTTTCAGATTGGCGGCCTTCCCAACGACGGTTTCTAGGAAACCGTGATATTCCCAGGTACATGATGATGGTTAGGGTGTTTTTATGTATTGGGGAAGGTTGTGTGTTTTTATTTCGCTAAGCCTCCGATGTTTTACCGCAGGTTGTCGTGCAGGCGCATGTATACTAATAGGCCTAGGCGGTGTGTAAATGTGTGGTTGTTGTGATGGCATAGTAGGCGGGTGTGTTGACTATATGCCGGAGCCCCAAGCACTGTTTCATCCTCCTCGGAGCTTTGGATTCGCAGGTGACTGGGCAGGCCAATGCCTGATTTGAAGTTGTTGGCGCATTCTGGGCAGGAGAAATCGGGTGAGGCTGGTGGATGTCACTCGTGGTACTGGGGGTGGCAGTGGCGGTTAGAATGTCAGGAGCAGGGTCTGTGCATTGGGTATCAGTATTATCGTCATTGCGGTGACTTCCGCTGTCATGGATGCGCATATGACCGAAGAGGCCCATGCGGTGTGTGAATGCGCGAGGAAAGTTGTCACAGGTAGCAACGAAGGGGTCCTTGCTCCTTTGCATTTCCGCTTTTGTCGTTTCACCGAGTGCGCAGTTGTCAGCGGAGAGAAGTTTGTGGATTTTGGCTTTGGAAACACGCGAGCGGAAGTGCATCCGAGGTGGAGACCATGTCGATTCCAGACCACATTTTGCATGCGTCCAAAGGCTTGACTGGCTGTAGTGATCCGATGGGTGATCTCATCGTCAAGTTTGGTGCTGCGTGAGAGATTGCTGCCTAGGTAAGTGAAGGTATCCACAGATTTAAGTTGGGTGCCATTGACATTGATGGGAGCTGCGGTATGGAGAGTGTTGGGCGACAATTGATGCATCACAACCGTCTTCTCAGTTTGATGCGAAGTCAACAGTTGTCACAGGCGGCAGCGAAGAGGTCCATGCTCCTTTGCATTTCCTCTTCTGTCGTTGTATTGAGTGCGCAGTCGTCAGCGAATAGAAGTTCGTGGATGGTGGCTGTGGAGACACGCGAGCGGAAGTGCATCCGTCGTTGGTTGAGGAGTAGGCCGTCCATCTGGTAGGCGATGCGGATCCCGAGGCGTTCGTCACGGTAGGCATCCATTAACATGACATAGAACATGAGGTTGAAAGTGGGTAGGCGCAGGGACGCAGCCCTGCTTCACTCCGTTGGTCACTGCGAATGCTTCAGATACTGTCCCGTTGTCAGCGACGCGCGCCATCATCCCATGTAATGTTTACGGCCTGACCATGAATTACTGAAAAATATGTGTTTGCAATATGATATTTCAATTGAAACGTGGGAATGTTTGCACCATTATATATATTTGACCGACTCTTGAAAGTTAACAGCTGTGGCACCGATAAATTGAAATTTGTTATCTGTGGTAGATTAAATATTTCCTCTTGAGTACCTTTGAAATAATAGGTGAAGTAGAAGCAGTCTTTTCAACGAAATATCATTTAAATTCCTGATAAAATTTTGGAACATTCGATTTGAAGCACTATCGTTTCTAGTTTGGGCTCTTTTTCGATTCGAAAGGCATTCAAGTTTGGTATAATTAGTTTTGCATATCGTCAAAACTGCGCGTCGAATTCCTGGCAATTTAAGAGAGGTTAATTATTGTCAACACCCCGTTGTAGCACAGTTCGTTTTCAGGTGGTTGTTTGTATTTAAAGGGCAAGCATTAGCTTCGAAATGTTTTCCAGACCACGGCAGACATATCTTCGTACATTTTCATGTATACTGCGTACGGGGCGTTGAAATAGGGGACATATGTTTTCAAAGTGGTGGGCATTATAATAACTGTTACCTAGACGGAAGATAAACAATTAAAATAAGTATTGACGCATTTCTCTTGTTTCTTAAATGGGCAGTTGTGGAATTCTGTAAAGCACTAGGCCCAACATTCAGGGCTCTGTGATATCTGCGGTAGTCCAGTTGTTCCAGGTGCATCGGACGGCGGCGTAATGAAGGTCTTCTTTTTACCACGATTTGCATACTCCTAGCTTTTATCTGCATATGTTCGCAGCCAGTCATTTCCTACCTCGTAAAGTAATAGTATTGTCATATTCCCCAAATCCAAAATAATTAAAGTGCTGCTTTTAAACGCAATTCTAATCGGAACGATGCAAATTCTAAGAAAAAAAGAAGAATTTAGTTACGTCATAAAATATCGTGACTACAATGCATATGCGCACATATACATGTGTTGAAATCGGGTTACCAGGACATGTTCTTACCTTTATGCTTTAAGATTCACTCTACAACATAGAGACCATGGAGATATCTTGAAATAAATAGTTGCTCATGGTTGAATGGTAGTACAATCCAGCTAATCAGCAAGCATCATTTGTTCGAATCCCACATGCGCCCAACCGAATATAGTGTATAAGTGGATGATGACGGCTTATAAGCCAAAAGTGATTATAATGGGCACTTGCATGTGATAAGTGACATAAACACCGAAAATAATGCAGATTGGATAGATAATATCTGAAGAGTAATCATCCTCTGACAGGCAGGTGAACGGTTTAGACACCGGTGCAGTGTGCCATTTGGTCAAATTTCACTGGTTCAGACACTGCTTGTGTTTTTCCCGATGTCATAATGTTCGGAACCCTAGCCAATATTTCAGTGAGTATGTTATATAGACGAGTTTGTTGTCAACTCTCCATAATTTGAGTATTTTAAAAGTTAATCACTGCCTAATATAGTTGAGGTATACGTATCCATGACAGCGGAATTTGACAGTTCGTCCGTCGTTGTCCGAAGAGGTTCACCATACGCTCCACAGCTTGGTGGAGCAGGGACGTAAATTAGTTTTAAGTGATAGAAGACTTTCATTGCATCTACCACACTCTCTATTCTTTTACCCGTCTGTGCCCGGTGTCAAGATAGAGTCAAGAAGACCGGAGGCGTAGTTGGGCACAGGTAGCTGGCGCAGCCAGAGCCACCCCTGACCATGCCACCACGCCTGAATCTGAGTCATAAATGGCAAAATTGGTGGTGAGGAGTGCACCTGCACCTACGCGTGCCACCACCCCGCTCTCCCCTGTCGGGCATTTTCTATTTGAGCTCAACCGCACGCTGATTTGGCACCCGTGTTGGTTCAGTGCATCTACCACGAGGCCCGTTTAGGGGGCCCACAGTAGCAGTAACGACACACTGACCGGGCAGTTGCGAGGTCATCATACTGAGACAGGTAAACCGATGGCAGGTCAGTAAACATGCTTCCATCACATTTGCCTCAGCTGCCGCCACTATCTGTGCACATTCAGAAACCTATGGGTCTACTCGGTTAAAAGGGCTCCATCCTATTCTGTAGTAATCTAGCGCAATCTAACGCACATACATTCACGTTTCCCTACAAGCAGCTACCTTAGACACGAAGATGGCCTAATATTTTAACCTTGTGGTCCACTCTAAGCTGGGCGCAGGAACCGCAAGTTGAGCGTGAATGAGTTGAGAGTGATTATAGTTTTGCGCCACATTCATCACACTCCCGCATACTTCAACCACAGGGAGTCATGTTAAGCGAAATTCAAAAAGACGACGTGGATCGGGTCAAAGTGTCTGGCGTGGCTCGAGCCCTCATCTAAGCGTGCCAGCACGTCTATGTATCCGAAATAACGCGTGGTGTGGCCAGATCTGGCGTCTATCATGTGGCCTGTTGTAAGGGCATGAAAAGAACGGTTTTCTTGTGTAGGAGCGAAGAATGCTCCCTAACTCCTACTTCGTCTTAATACTATGGCATTAACACATGCGAGATGTGAGCCACGCACGTGATTATGTTAAAACGCAGTATGTTGTGGAGTACGCATAGCCGGGCCCTTTAGATCCACGATCTGCTAGTCGACCTTTCTAATCTGCTTCTTCCACTACCTGCCGACATACGGCTGCTGGCGGGGATCGAGAATGAGCCCCAAGGCAGAACGGGACAAGTGAGTTTCGTTAACAATCAGTGAGCGTTCGTCAACGAATGTCAAACTTCCTAATCGTAACTGGCAAGAAAACAAGCCTGTGGCTCACTAGTAAGACATTTGGACTTCTGATCAACTGGTTGTGAGTTCGAGCCTCGGGTTGGGCAACGCCTGACGTTAGGTATGACCAGCTGATGAGGTCTAATGAGCCAGAAAGGGCCATTCCAGTCTCATTTGTTTTTTTTTCGGCATTTTTAATCTGCTTCTACTCTTACTAGTTGATAGGCGGCTGCTAGTGGGGCTCGAGAGTGAGCCACAGGGCAGAGCGGGAGGGGTCAGTTTCGTTAACAATCGGTGGGCGTTCATCAGTAAATTATGCTTAATAACATAATCAGTTGGTTGACCGAATCTGACAATCGGCTGACGCAGGACGGGGAAACGAGAGAGATAAAGAGTGAGATACAGTGAGAGAAAGAAAAGTCGACTCTGGGAACTGTGGCTCATGATACCTAGTGTCTTATCCTTACTAGAAATAATATGGTGCACCTCCTACCTACAATTTTGCGCTAAAGGTCTTGGCATGGGATGCTTCCAGCTGAGTGTATAAGTCTGCCCTACTCACAGGATGACCAATCAGTTTGCAGTGGCTCTTCATTAATTTAGCTTCTATGGCAATTGGACTCAGATTAGATTACACTTTTGTTTTGTTGTTTGTCCAAAATACCAGTTGTATATAACGCGCGTAAAGGGACTGCCTAATCCTATCAGTCTCATGCTAATATCATGCAACCAGGACCAGTAGGGTATTGGAGGCAGGAGTGAGGCATATACAGCTCAAGCCTTAGACCAGTATAAATGAATTAAAGCGAAAACCACCGCGCCTGCGCCTACCACCCGGTGAATGTTGTCAACAACTTCGATGGAACTGTCAGGTTTGATCCCTACCTGACATTCATTTGTCACCTGGAATCCCGTCTGTCGAATGGATGTAACTCCCCAGCAACTGCATTCGTTATTCTGATACGTCTGCTGTTGCTCATTAAATCTGTCTAGAGCAGCGACAGCATCCATGTTCTAGGTCAACTGGTAAGCTTAATCAGATGATGGTTGTCGATGTGGAAGTCCATGCGAGAGAGTGAGAGAGGTGTTTGAACGTGAAGCCTGGCTCAGAATTTTTAGAAGAATCAGCTCTTTTGAGGCTAGCGTGTGCGGGTCTTTTGGTATACTCATCCACTGGGCTCCAAAGTCTCCCCCAAATTTCACAATTCACAAATATCTGCCGAGCCTGCAAATTCAAGTTGGTATGCAATCGAAACCACCTTGAGTCATTTTTACCAAGACCCCACTGTCGAAAATGGATGTTTCTTTAGCCATATGCAGTGGATCCTTATCTTTGCACACTCCTGCGTTATGGGTTGTGATAGGTATTTTAAATATATGATTTTGATTCCTCCAATCTTAACCAGAACGTGGTCAGTGAGTGCTAATAATGCCTTCGGAAGAAGATAAGAAACGACAATCCATCGCCCATCCTCCGACCTCTTCCGCCTCCTCAGTCTGAGGTGCACATTCTACTTTGGATGATTCGATGGACAGGTGGAAATATAGGAGTGCCAGATTGGTCGCTTAAGAAATTTTAATTTTCGTCTTTGTTCACGTTGCACTTAGTTAGATATGCCTTTTGCAAAATGGAACATAAACCGCAGCTGGAACCAATTGATAGACCCCGATAGGACGGACGCCATGATGCAGATGTTTCGTTGCTATAAAAATCCTTTCACCTGAGGAAGCCACGGATTCATGCCAAGGGGATCAAAAACTACGTCACACCAATGGGGTCTCTACACCAAGCGAAGTGATTGGTCATCGTTATGAGTGTCAACGCCCTCGCACTCACAAGGACAAACGGTGTAAAGGAGGCATGCGAAGATGGTATGGTCATCCTTGGTGTTCTTGTGCCGAAATGACGTAATTGATAGCGTTTGTTGACCATATCGCTGCATTAGTTATAAACATGTTTTATGGAAGGGATGTTTGGTTTTCGCGGCATAGGAAGCACGATTTATACGAAGTTCATGTATCAGGGAAAATGGGGTAAAATATCTCGGAATAGTCGAATAGAATTTCCTGTTGCATCTGACAATTCTCTACTTTACCTTTAATGAAGGCCCCTTCATCACCAAATGTACATTTGGTGATGACTGAAAGCTCATCCATGTATTTACTGAAGCTGTGATCTCCTCTGATGTTGCGGAAGTCAGCGCTTCTAACCAGGCTTCTCTAGTTGCAATAAGTTTTTGAAAGATGTGCGCATTAGGATTTACGATAGTTTTGCCTTTGGGTATGTGCGCTCACCACGAAGGAATATTTGTGGTTGGTTCTATCGGTGACCGATAAAATAAATGAAGAAATCGTTCATTTAAATATAGAAAGAAAAGTGGAAGTTGACCACTATGAGCTATGGAAGCCCAAAATATTTTCCACTCTATCCAACTCCTATATCTTGCTATAAAGGATCAATGAGAGTGGAACACGCGCGGAATTGAAGTCGGTTCAGACAACCCACCTGAATGTGGTCGATGTTGGATGTCAAAGCTCAGCTCGCGACACATATGTCAGTTTGTACAAGTCACTGCGGACGAAAGTGAGGGGGAATGCATGTGAAAAAAGAAATATTTAGCGAGGGAGCTAGGGATAATGGTCATCACCTGTTCAGTTTAAGGTCGAATTGATGACAGAAAGACAGAGTAGGGAACACTTTATTTTTAAAAAATCATTCATAAATTTTCAGGCAAAGCGTCATTCATTTTCTGTAGATAAAATTTGGGTATGCAAAATTGCTAACACCAGAATATCAAAAACGATGTGTAAAAATGAAATCTTGGACATCATGCAGAATTTCGAGTGAATGAAGCACAACATTAACGCACATTCGACTTCCTTAAATATGGTACTAACGTCATTCGCCGGTGATCTCACTATTGCAATTTAAATCAAAAAATAGGGGTTCAAATTAGTATATAATGAGCAAAATAGGCTTACCGGGGTACATTTAAGAAAATAATTTTCATATGAATGAACGACAGAAAAAAATGACGGCTCAATTTAAAACAAAAACCTGTTGATTAATTGTGATTCTTTTTTTTTCTTAAAAACTAATGCTATTTTACACGTATGCAAATTTTTGTTGGATGTGGAAATAGGAAATACGAGTGGCAATATGCTAAATTCTTGGTACCATACTAATTATCAGTTGCCTACTTTAAACCAAATATGAACACAAACCCAGAGCTTTGCTTAAACTCAAAACCTCAATTAAAGTCCAAAAAATATCTCTAGCTATGAGAATAAACCAACCCTTTGTAATTGAGTGCAAAACAACCCCTAATACAAAGGTAATTATTGCCATGCCGTACCCACATTTTCCTAAAAATATTGTATAATTTCAGTTGAAAATACCTATGGCTTATGTTTTGCCAAACCACCACCAACGTTACTGGAACCCCGAAGTCGGTTCCGAAGACGCACTCGCATAAGCTGCGAAGCCTGCGAGAATAGCCCTCCCCTTCTTCAATTTTGACAGGGAATTGTGTCAACAGTCATGGAAGAAAATAAATGTTGCCACATATTTGGCTGGTAAGTGTACTGCGGGTTGAATATGACGCCATCGGTCCTGACATGTATTTCAGTGCAGAACGACTCCGCCTTTTAATCAAGTTCGCGCCTGACAGGCACGAATTATCATTCAGTCGTCGTGTGCACATGAGTGGATGAGTTGCTATACGCATGACAAACAAGCGGTTAAGTCTTGCCGTTCAAAGGAGGCCGTCAAATGCTTCGATAACATTTTTCAACCTCCCCTAATGCAGCATGAATCAGGAATTTCCCAGACTGCAGTCTCTGCGTGCATTTCTACTCACACCGATGCCCGCACTTTAATGGCTTTGGAGGTGGGAATAGAGATTAGAACTAAAATTTCTGCTTGGGAAATATTTCCACAAAAGATTGAATAAGAAGTGCAAAGTTACACATGAGGATTTTTAGGTTGCAAATGAAATGCGTTAACATGCAGGAAATACATTAACTATTTGCCTTCTCTTCTAATCATCCTTGGAATTTGACAACCTCATCACTCTGGTACAACAGTGTCTTGGACGAAATGACGTCACGAGACCAGATCGCCTTTAGTGTACTTTTATGGGATGAGCCTTTTCTCTGTTTCGTCCTAATAAGGAAAATATATTAAATTTTAGTTCTATTTTGTATGCTCTACATCGACCACACTGTTTTATCCGATGACAACTGTTGTGCAGTCAAATACTTGATCTGCCCCAAAGCTATACGTCTTCGAGAACTGATGCGCAGATACGGTGCGAGTAGACAAAAAGTAACATTTCAGTCATTCGAACATATTTCAGGTGGGAGAAATTACGCGAATTTGCAAACTCCAATTTAAATGTAAAAATCACTATGTAGTGTACCACAGACATCAAAATCGGGGCACGAAAATCTCCTGTTGCTCTTCGTAAAGTTTGCTAGATGTTGTATTTTGCAATTTTTTCTTAAATATTGCGAAGTAAACAGCGTCAATTTTGGTGTTTTAATAAAAGCTGCTTAGGGTGCATTATTGCATGGGATAAAGCCGATCTATTTGAGCGCGCGCAGCCTTTCTACAAATAACCATTGAGTACATATATTTTGCGGAACCAGTTACATTGGTCTACTTAACTGGTTTTGCGGTTGAAAATTTCCAGTAAAAAGGGGATGGAATTGCGAAAGATTGGTACCTTCTTGTTCAGACGAATAATTTAGTACGCAGACGGGCGTCAGTTGAACGATCCTAGTACTATATTCCAAGGATTTATCTAATCTACAGGGCCTTTAGAGACACGTATTAAACTTTACATCTACAAACCCGATGTGATAATCGAATGTGTTATTTCCGTCGGTTCGTTGAATGTTTGAATTTTCATCTGCTTCATCCAATACTCCATTACCTTCTGTGACGAGGTCGCAATATGCGACCCCACTCAGGGAACAACAGATATGTCAAGGTGTAATACGCGACCATATGACATGCCAACTTAACCCTACATCTATTCATTGTGTTCGTTAAGGTTAATATGCGTTGCGGGGTTAGTAGGGCTGCACAATATTTTGTTGACTGTAGAAAGACCAAAATATTATCTCAAAAGGCAAAGTTCCAAGCGGCCACAAGTAAGACACCGCAGTTTTTTTTCAAAACGAATCAGTTTAACATTGGAAAATAAATATTGCACGGAACCAGCATCAATCTCTCCCACCGGCTCACGAGAACCAAACACGTGTTCGGGTAGCAAACAATTTTGCAATTCTATTAGCCCAGGAACGAATGAAAACACTAAAGAACACAAGGGAAGGGGTTAAGGTTAGGTTGGTCCTCTCCTTTTTTTCATTTAACCCCACGCTGAAACTGAAAGAGAGAGAGAGAGAGAGTAATATGCTTTATTTTGAAGTATCATTAACAATCCTTAAGCAAAATTACCACTTTTACCACCGGTCCCGTATTGCACGCTAACTTATCATTGGCTGTCGATACACGCGAAAATGCGAGAACGAAGAGGTAATTGAGAAGACGTAGACATGTTCATTTGGGCAAGTTCTTGTCATAACGATGGCGTCTACATCTTCTTATCCTTATTTCACTGAGTGGGGGTCAGTTAGAGTTCTTGCTGTTTCTATTTGCTGATTAGATAAAACTGGTTTTTGGAATTACTCCTGAGAAAAAACTTCATGACGCAATTACAAGCGGTCGTCGCACATATCAAAACTAACAGCTTACTAAATCAAGCAAAGACATTCTGCTCTGAGAACGAAGGATATCTTAACGAACTTTGTTCAATCTTTTTTCCTTAAATGCCCATCCTATATATGCTATTCGCCTATGCATAAAGTAATATGAATCACATTTACGAGGCAAGGATCTTAAATGTTCTAATCGGGCACCCACACCGGAAAAACTAGTAAAAACCTAAAATAAATGTTTAATCTCATTAAAATACACCTTAGGGTTTAACAAATGAAAGGGACACGCAAATGTAGCATTATATAACGCAACCAACTTGTACACTTTAGGCACAGAGTTTGTTATTTGGCATAAAATAATAGCCTGTGAGCTTCAAAGTGACAGCTACATTGCACTTTGTTGATGTCAGACTGAGATTTCAGCCTTAAAACGTTTACACGTTCACCCATGATCAGTAACATGGGACAAGCACCTGTTCCAAGTCTTCATGCATATGCTGGAAACTGGACAAACCTAAACTCGCGATAAGACAAGCATTATGAGTGTTTGATTTGTACAGGCCACTCACTCTAAGGATTTATGACTTACTTGCTTTAATCTCCAAGAAAATGGAAAAGGTGATAACCAATCAAAAGAGGATGTGTACCCAGAGCAACGACCCATTTGAACTGATGACAACGTAAGATTAATTTTTCACGTTTTTATATGTTAACCTTTTTTCACACTTACCACAGGTTGAACTGGGAAGCAAGTGTCAAGGTTTCGGAACACAAGTTTGATTAATTTTCCAGAGGATTCATTAACTTCAAAATATTTGTCAAATATGGGCGTCATTCTCATTGTTTTGGTTCGAATCTTGCTCGATCTCAGACTGTGTGGCCCTCAGCTTGCTACTGGCGATAACGAACGTTGTGGCAGAAACACATTCGATAATGCTGTGAAATATCAGTTGACTTCTGGCGTTTTAGTTCTTAATGAACTCTGTGTATTGCATATATGTGTGTGCATGGCCACGCACCCATCGTTTACAGGATTCGCTCTTCCGCTACTGTCTTGGAACTCTCTCTCTTTTGGCTCCGCCAACAGACTCAGAGCGACTAGTAGTATAGGCAGAAGAACCCAACAATAAAGGCAATGGAATTACTACGGCTGGCTTATTAGACATTTTCAGCCAGCCATACCCAACCCCTGGCGTATTACCGCCCGAGGCTCAAACGTGCGACCTGTTGAGAAGTCCAACGCCCTAACCATCTATATGCAGATCAGAAACATATACAGATATATACACCTCCAGCATCTACCGCAATCCCAGATACTCTGGTGAAACCTAAAGGTGTTTCTACAGTGAGCTGAAAAGTATCAACCAAATTGACAATGCAAGTGCCTCATAAAACTGATGTCACACTCACCTATTAAGTCCGGTACGCAGATATGCATTAAATAAGTATTCCGTACAACAAATGTTTACCCTTTGTCCACGCTAGAGTGCCTAAATATGTGTGCAGTCAAATTTTCAGTTATCAGTCCGAGTCACTGCGTCCACCAAAATGAGCATGCATGAGTGAAGTAATAAGCTTTCGACACAATTATTCTAGTCGTACGGTATGTTCCACCGTGATCTTTCCTACGCAGACCTTTGCTTGTATCAGTCTCCAGCTACCATGGCTTCATGTGCCTTGACTTGAAAAAAGTTACTGTTCCCACCAAAAGAATAGGCTGAAAAGCTTTTTCGGGTTTTACTGCATCTGTGAAATGTGCAAAAGTTTGTAAAACATGCGATTCTTCCCTTTCGGGGGGAACAGATTTTAGAAAAGGGAAAAGGTACCTCCATAATACGGATGGCCCAGTGCTATGTTCCAGGGAGATCAAGTTTAGTGATAGAAAACGGCGATTCTAAAACTTCCTGTAATTTAGTGCATGGCCACGAATATTACTGGAAGCTACAGCTTTCATGTCTTACCGGTACATGTTATCGGCTTATTGAACACTATTGTAGACGGTTCTGGCCCATTTTTTCCGTAGTTGACCAGTCGCCAATGTCAGGCTCTTCAGCTGACGTTCAAACACGAGTAACGGGCTTAGCATTCAACGCCTGCGCAGATAACTAGTATTTGTCTGCAAGATAAAATTGCTTAGCTCATGTTGACGAACATCACTATCATGTGACTGAATGCTTCAATAATCAACCGATTTGACCTTGCATACATTATCAATACCGATAATTAATAGCCATTTCTCTCCCCCCATATTTTAACAAAAGAGCCTTTGGTTTGCAAAAGAGTAACTGGATTCTGTTTGGGCCTTTAGTGGAAAGCTATTGCGAAGAGCGACGAAAAATTGGGGGATTTTACTTACGTCAACAGGTGCACTTGAAAAGATTTTCCGAAATCGTGCGATTTATTCTGTGAGCACCTAACCGTTGAGTGAAACATCTGTGCTCCAAACGGCTGAGGCTCTTCTTTGGCAGTACAGATGATCGACTTTCTTGACACACGCCTAGCACCTCATCCACGTGTGTATGCAGCAGGCTGAACAATGCTCCTTGCCTGTGAAGCATTAATCTGCATCGAGCAGGCGCTCAAGTGTAGGCAGCGGCAATCAGCGCCGCGGGCAGACGAGAATTGCAGGCTAAACGATCTCATTGCCTCTCCAGTGCTGGCTGCAATCGTGACCTGCCAAAAGGAAAGGTGAAGAAAGTGTCACCTTGTGAACGTCAAAAATGGTTTCTGTGACCCCGGACTGAACATACGTTTTGTAGACCGCGGGGTGCCAGTAGAGACCACCACCTAACGACGAACGTGGCACGTAGAATGACTCATGGCTGTTATAAGTTATGCCATAATTTGAGCATGCTGTACTCCTATGCACATGAAAGGACGAAAATACCGGCTCCAAGGTCTTGAATAATGTTTAAAGGAGTGGTTGTCGATTTCATGGGAATATTTCCAGGAAGGTAGCCTGTCCTGTGACCTAAGAATAACAAATAAAATGGACGTCTTTCTTTGAGAGGCCCATTGTCTTAATATTTTTGGTTTTCAACTAGGATTAATTGTGTCTATCATGTTCTATCAGTTTTTAAGGATTTATTAGCGCAAGAAGTTTGAAATGACTGCCTAAAAGAGTATATTGGCATGATATCTTGCGTCAAGCATTGCTTCAACCTCATTTGGGATTGCAGAGACAATCACATGAACTCATGCCCACACCATGCTTAGACGCATTTTAACTAGTCAATTAATACATAGTAAATGTAAAGACATTAGCTGAAGATTTAAAATTGGAGCTCAGCTTACATGCGCAAACAAATTGAGAAAATGGTAAGTTCCTTATCGTGGTCAGACGTCAGAAGTCGTGTGAGGAGAGGGGAGTGGTTGACGACGAGATAGGAGGGACAACTTACACCGTCTGAGTAATCAAGTCAAATATATGCTCATTGCATCTTACTGTGACTGAGTTAGTTCTGTCAAATCATTTCAATAGCTATCATTATTTACCTTCAAAATGTAAAGCGGTATTGCAACAATCCATCTTGCTAGTGGAAAGAACGTTTATTCTAAGCGCCATTAAATACTTATAGAACCGTTGTGTACCAGGTTCCCACCACTTGTATGCCTCAATCACTTAGATGACTTAACGCATGCAATATTTTATCGAAATTTAAATGAGCTGTTAAGCAAACAGTTGGTTTTGTTATTTTTGTTTGTGAAGTGGATTTAATGCTCAGAGAGCAATTTTCTCAAACACTGCATGGTCATTCTTATATAATTGAAGAAAAACAGGCAGGAATTGGGTGACATCGGAGGTTGTCGGATATCCAAGATATTACCTCTGCAATTTAATGGAAGAACAAAACCTATTGTTTTCTTGTCTTGTGCTATAAATGAACATTAACATTAAGCAATGAAAGTTTTAAATAAATCCATTAGGTAACCGGAAAAATATGATGTTAATTCAATGAAAATAAGATGAAAGCAAGTGATAGAAATCACAGTTTTCCGGAAACAATGAATAGATTCAACTTTAAAATTTGTTCTTTGCTAACTAAGGAGATTTTTGACGCAAATAACAGTGATAAACATGCTTAGGGGCCACAACAAATTCCTGCAAGAAACAACGGGGATGGATGCATAACACATCTTACATTAAAATTGAAGCATGCGATGATATATGCTTTTGTATACTATCCAAAAACTCAGTTCTTTGGTAAATACTTTTAAGATATATCTTCTTTTGAAGGTTTTGATAAACATCTGAAACGTAATTTAAATTTATGGCCAACCACTTGGAAACCCTGAGAATCGTATAGTATCCATCGGTATCTTAAGGAGGATCTGACACTAAGCCATTATTTAAAGTATAAATAAAAAAATTCAGCGATAGGGAAGGTTTCCTTATGCACATGAAATAACATGTTTACAATTCCACCGAAAATTCCATTTAAACTTATAAGCCACAGTCATGGAGAGTAAGCACGTTTTTATAATATACTGCCTTTTATTAAAAAATTAATATTTCTACACAAAGTAATATTCATTTAACTACTTCCTTTAAGTTTTTTATTCACATTGGGTTGTTCGTTATTATTTCGTAGCTTTCATTTATTGTTGGCTGTCAGTTTTCAAATAATTATTAATCATTCAAACATTTCAGTCATTTGATTTTCTCGCATCCAAGTCCGGTCCCCTCAACCAATCAAAATTCATGGAAGACAGCAGTCGAATCGGATAACTTGGGAGTGATCGTGGGGTGAGTCATCTATTAAGTTTTTATCTCACCCTTTATATCCCACAATTTTGCTCATCAGCAGAGGCTTGCATGTTTGATGGTTCGTAGCTTATATTGAAAGTGGTAATGTAGCGTATCTGTCGCTTGGACGGCCCCGCAAATCCTCCTTTAATGGGAAGGACTAAGTTTTTCTGCTGAAGATAACGTTGTTATCCTTTTGAATTTCTCAAAATTATCGATGCATTAAATGCCCTTGAGCATTTAGTTCAATACCAAGGATTGTGCATAGAATAGCTTAAAATATTTTTCGCCATAATAAAAAGATTGATTCTTACGATTTATTTACGTATTCTGCAAATTAAATGAATTAGGCTCATTAAAATACCCTCTAAGTTTTGAATTTTATATAGCGTTTTTATTATCCTTTCAAAGCTTTCTTAACTGCGTGGCTACCGGTTTGCAACTGATTATCAAGCATTCGAAAATGTCGGCACCTTGCGTAAGCTGGGTCCCCCACTGTACCATTTCATTGGCTTCTCGTACTGCTGTGGGCACGTGGTCATGAACAAACTGGAACCTATGAGGCCAAATTTCCAATCGAGGCTGACATGCCTGCACGCTTGCACTTCCTTTCTGAGATGCTGCAATAGGTTATTTTGACTAAATGAGTGCGTGCTTCAGCCGCAAAATTACTTCAGTTTTACAGGCACCTTTTTCGTCATCTCATTTGCTCAATTATAAAACCTTTTGAGAGGATTTTAATTTTTTTCTGCCCCACAGTGCGCTTAGTTGGATAGAAATGGCTGAACGTACAGTTGGAATTGCTAAGTACATGTACTACACAATACTGAAAACATCTATTCTCCTAAGTCAGACAGTTTTGACGTGACACGACTAGCATTCGTTGACATTCACTGATCACTCGACCGTGGGGCTCACTGTCGATTCACGCCAACAGCTCCGCAGCGACTAGTAGTAAAGGCAGATCAACCATGCTGACAAAAGTCAATGGAGACTGGAATGGCCATTTCTGGCTCTTTGACCGTCACCAGCCAGTCATACCGAAACTCACTTGGTGCACCACCCACAGCTTGAGGATAAGACCGTTGAACTTCTTATCAGCGGGTTGCGGGTTGGAGTCTCACGTGGTGCACCGCCTGGAATTGGGTATGTCTGACTGATGACGGCTACTGAGCCAGAAATGAACATTCCGGTCTATCTTGTTTTTACTGTCATTGTTAAGCTTGCAGGATTATGTAAGCTGCGGAAAATGGATGTTAAACTGAAAAAGGACACCCAGTGTTATACAGTTCACAATGCCCAACTTTACAGGAAGGTGTAATCTTCCTATGTACTAACCATATACTAAACGTCAACCAAGACCCAAACCGTAGCTCTAGCTCTAATCTTAACCCATAACCTTGATCGTTGCCTTTAATACGACACACTCTTACCTTAACCCTTAACCCAAACTAATAACCCCCTTCGGCCATAAAATTAAGTTCAATTTAGCTGGAAATGCGTTCAAGACCTCCGTACCTGAACAGCGCCTATTCCCATGTTTTGCCATCAAATTCTGAAACAAAATGTTATTCAAGTTTTCAGATGATTTGCTGTAGCTGCACGCATTCACCAGGTTATAGACCTTCGTGCTACTATGGGGCGGATTTGATTGAATGCCAACTTCTTTGACGTGGGTGGAGTCATGAAGCCTCTCTGCCTTGCACTTGAATGCGCCTACCACTTTTTTACGATACGGTAGCCGTGATCGAACTGAAATCTGCTTATGTGTTTTTCAGACTATTAGTACAACTCCTGCATTACTGCTTTAAATTACAGAACGTTTGAAAATATGTGTCATAATCCATAGGTATCCCAGAATGATTATTACACTCTGTAAACCTTTCTACTAGTGCAGATATGAGTCGGCATTTGTATAGTCTTTCTATTAGCCGCACTCCCGTATATCTACGGGCATATCTCATGAGGACTGCGGCACAAGAGGTAAAAGGCAAATCTTGAAGCTCGCTTAAAAATTCTGGCTTCACGTAAAAACGGAACAGATGCAGCAACTTCTGAATCAATCTCCCGCCCAAGACCTTTGAGGGCATTTTGTGTAGCAACGACGAGTAAGCATACGACTAACTTAAAACCACGGGACGTGAAACTTCGGTTAATGTCCTTCTAATACACTTTGCGAATTTGCTAATACGTGGAGGGGCGGAATTTCAAAAATTACATGTGGAAAGATTGGTTTTGCTTTGATAAAGCAAACGGTATGCAGCAGTGTCATAATGAAACACGAAGTTTACTGAAGCACATATTTTAGTTTCGAGCTAGGTGCCGAACAATGCATTTGGTAAGGGCACGAAAGGTAGATTGTACTCCTGTATATGTAATTAATAATTTTCTTCGTTACAGAGACGCGAGTTGGTTAAATAGACTGAAACCAACCACCATGGGTGCATGTGTCCATTTATGCTTGATACATAATATAATCTCCTCCGTGTTGCTTTCATGTTTTTAACTAGAAACATAAGAGGACCTATGATAGGCTGGTGGAGGTTCCAGTTCAAAACAGATATGTGTAACTTTCCTGTCATACCTTGTAAAAATTAGGGTTGTCGTCTGACTAGTGATGTTGGGCAGTATGATAACAAGGATGCAACTCAAAAAAGTACATTGCATATCCTTAGGATTTAAATGCGTATTAATCGTAGATTTTTTTCTGGATCAATATTAAGTGAATTAAGCTTAACTGTCTCTTTTAGAAATTATACATTATTTTCGAATTCTAAATTATATAACATCTCAAGCATACAGATAAAACGTTATAGCTTAAGACTACTATCAAGTAACAGTTAAATTCAACAAACGTTTACAATAGCTAGAAGGTAGGGTGTAATGGCAGCTTGTTATAAGTCACTTGACCCACTTGTAAAAATCGGAGCGGTATCCATAGGATTCGACCCAATGCAAACCAGGGCAAGGCCCAAGTACAGCGAACGCTCTAGAAACATGAGCTACAATTCCCCAACGGAGGCCGAGAGTTTAATCACACTTTTGTCAAATTACCCACCTAGCCTACAGCAATGTTTTAAATGCGCCAATTCTGATACATAAAACTGACTGCCCAAGCAGGATTTCATTAGCAATCAGTTAATTGAGGCTAGTAGTCAACTGGTGGATTCTAGATTGACTGCTTAGAATCTCCTGCTTTAGTAGTCAGCTCAATGTATCAAAATTGAAGGATTCCATTGAGCAGGCTTGCTAAGGTATGATTAAACTACCGGCGCTTGGGTGGGCCTCGTAGCTCAGGTGGTTAGAGCGTTAGCTGTATTTAAGCCTGCCCTATGCTGTTGTGGATTCGATTCCCCCCTAGGCTGCTGTGTTCTATTGCAAATGCCTTAAATGTCTTAGAGAGTCAAAAGGGCAGAATTCACGAAATATAAAAAACCTGCTGTAATGTGGCAGAGTTAGTTTTAAATTTTTTCACCGGTTAACTAACACCACACAAGTCGTTGAATTAAGCAAGAGATTTTGTTCTTGCACTAGCCAGAAATAAGATGGTACGAGGAGATGGGGCTTTGTTTGACGTCAGCTGTAAACAGGTTATGATCGCCGTCGGCCGTTAAGGTAAGTAAACCAGACATCCTGGATTGTACACACGCTGTCATGCACGTTGCGCGTGCAGAGCTGGTATTGACGGTTTCCTAGTAGTAGCAAACTGAACTTAGGCCAATCTAGGCTGGGGCCAAAGAGGTCAAGTTGGTACGCAATTGCCAAGATTTTTTTATTTTCTAGTCATGGAACGTTTTCTTTCTCTGCATATTTGGGGCTGCAGGTTTTCGCCTTAATATATATATATATATATATATATATATATATATATATATATATATATATATATATATATATATATATATACGAAGTCAGTTTGCTTTACCGTGTTAATTCTTAGAATTTCTTTTAATTTCATCTAACTTTTATTTTTAGTGGTGTAGTTATGCTTTCAAGCCTGACAATAAAGTACGTCTTCGGGTCTTTCCTTGCAACCTATAGTGTGATGTTTCGCCTGGGAATGGGATTGCCCTATTCGGTCCTCTTTTCGGTTGTCTCCTTAGTAAGTAAGAGTGGCATTCGTTTTACTGAGGATAAGCACGCATATTAGTTGGATGAATTATGTTTTACTTTTACATTTTAGTGGTTTCCGAAACATCGAGGCTTAGTAGTGGGTATCATAGCAGCGAGTTTGGGCCTTGGCTCTTTCAGACAGCTATTATAAACCCCCACAATATCCAGGATCTAACTAAGTAAGTTTTTCCACATACCTGGAACAAATTTTGTTTTCTTAATCTATAAATTTAAGGTATGTGGGTAGCAATTCTGTCGAAAAAAGTATGATTTTGTGTTTCAATCTGGCGTAACCAGAGACAATTAATAATTATTCGCTGTTTTATTTCTAAGTCCACAGGTTACGAAGAACATACCAAAGGCGTTCCTTATCTTGGATGGATTTATGCTTTGCCTGCAACTTGTTGGTATCTGTCTGTATAGGAAATACAAGGAACGAATTGAGAATGACGTTATTTTCCCCTAATTCTCTCATCTTTATTATTTAAGTAGTTTTGTTGGTAAAGTTTTCAATTATTTTTGTAGAAACAATTGAGTCCTACGTTGCTCGAATCTGAGTAGGTATTTTCAAGTCTGCCTCAAAATTATTGACCAAAGCCGAATGCGATTACCCGATAGTAAAACTTAAACTTTTATTTTTAAACTATAAATATATATTTTCAAGCTCTACAGAAAAACACTTTTTGTTCCAAAGGATCAAGGTAAGCGGTCAAGCTTGGCCGGATTCGTCGTTGATTATTAGCGACAAGGACGATGACGAAAAGCCAGCGAAAGCAATCCATCATCAAACTTCTATACGATAACTCTGTTCTTTTAATCCCTATATTAATCCATTTTGTATTAGGAATGATCCTGCCAATTATACAGTGGCTGAGGCACTGAGATCTATCGAAGTTTACATAATCTTTTCTGTGATATTTTTGGACGTCATACCAATAACGCTTAAAACATCAACTTATAAGGTATGTACCTCCTAATGGACATAAAATGGTATGATTCCCTTGCTCTCATATCGCATCGATATCTTCTGCGTTCAATTGCATTGGAAGAATATCGTGGGGCCTGTTCAGTGATAAATATTCATTTAAGGTAGGTGCACTATAATCCTCTGATCCTCTGAAACGTTACCTTTATCCCGGATTTCTTTTTAAATGCATTTACAGAATTTACTTACGAAAGTCTCATATAAATCAAAATTCAATTTCAGCTTCCACTTTGCTGGATGTTGCTAGAGTGGGCACTTTTTATGGCCACTTTTCCTTTCATCAGCAAAGCGAGTTTCATGAATGTCCTCTATCCTATCTGGGTTTTTGTTCTATTTTTCACCATGGCGGAAAATTTTGTGCTGATGCCGTTGCATGCACGAACTGCTTTGGATCGAAAAATATGGCAAAAATTTACGGTTTTTTGTACCTGGCTACTGTAAGTGTTATCTATTTTTAATCTGAAAATATCTAAAGTATTGACTAATTAATAAAACTTCTGTTAATCAACAGAATCCATCTACTCTGCCAAAATTTAGGTGCCCAGCTCACTATTGCTCTTCGCAACTATTTCACAATTCGACATAGATGGGAAATGGAATGAAGTCTTTCTCTCCTGCACTGGTGTTTTATGTTTAGGTATGCATTCGATAAACACACCTTTTTAGTGTAATCCTTACATGAGAAGCAAATTAATTTCTTTCTTTATCTTTTAGGCTTCATTCTATCACTTTTCATGCATGAATGAAAGGGATTGGGTTCTAAAATCAGAAAACCTTGCGCCGAAGTTTGTGATCCATGTCGTTTACAGCGCAGTACATTAGAAGATATTTTCAAAGAATATGCACAGGAATTTTTAATTTAGACATGAAAGAAAATATTTTGACCGGATTTTATATAAAACCGCAGATTTTTAAATAAATATTTTGGAAACATAATGCTGTGTTTCAATTTAATTTTTTCTACGAAGAAGATTATCTGGTTCTGCCTCGGAGAAAGACTTTCTGTACAATTCCGATATGTAGTGCAGCTAAAACACATTTTTCAGTGACCGCGTCTAATTCTTTTTATATATGTTTATACAATTTCTAACGCTAGAAAATTTGTATAAGTTCCTCAAACCTTCATTTAAGTTTGGTCTGGAAACAACACACTATATTTTGAGATACTGTGAAAGGTCACATTGGTCTTTTCATTTAAAAGAAAACATATTCAAAACCTGTAAGGTTTTCGTCAACGTTCTCACTTAGAAAAATGAGCTAGAGGCCTAATGATAGACATTGTTGCCAAAGAATACATACCAATAAATTGAAAAAGTTGCACTTTATTATATCCCAAATTCTGACTGCTATATGATCGTAGAAAACATTCCTGTTTAGACTTTAGCTTTTTTGGTAATAATTGCTAAAGTTTAGTTGGTACTGTACTACTCCGTACCTGTATACAGTCTATCTGTGTTAATGCATTGCTTTGGTGGAAAATTAGTTGTGATCTTGGCGTGCGGTGTTTCATTGTGTGCAAATACCTATCTGCACGAAGTTGATAACCTTCAGATGCTCATAAATATTCCTAACGCCAACTTAAAAATGAAAGCTTTTTAGGCAGTTGATCACATATTTTCAGCTTATAGGAATTGTGCTTATTCAGAAATGCTTATGCAAATGAATTTTTTAGGAGTTCTGTAATTAACAGAATGTATCACGAGAATCAAATTATTTTTAACTTTCGAGAATAAGGAGATACGATCACTTGAACAAGAACTTTATTAGCCTGTTCCTGGTTCTCACTTGAATCCATTATCGGAGAAAGAATCAGTTAAGTGTATTGGATCACACAGCTTTGCAGTATGAATTGGATGTAGCAGCAAAGCCACTAAGTGCCTATTAACACTGGCAGTTCCCTAATGCATCGCAGGTAGTTGCAGGTGGTGTGATATTTGTCTGACGGGCCAGCTGTTGACATATGCAGCTGCCATGCCGTAACTATGCGCCAGAGTGCTTGTCAAGATTATTTTTCCCACTCTCAATGCATGTTGTGTGATGATGGGTCGTATTTGAGTTGCTAACGGCCAGATTTCATCCTCCGTTTGAGTTCTTGGGTAATTTGGCTTGCCGAAATTGCCACCAGGAGCAGTGACCATCCGCTTATTCTCCACGCGGCTAAATACTTGGCCCAGGAAAATTATCAGCACCGAATATGGAGCAGGCAGGTTGTAGCGCTTTTCGATTGATTGACGACCGGAAAACCATGACTCGAGCAATCTGCAGCTCACACGGCTGTCAACTCTGGTGAGAATTTCAGCTTCATCAAACTTGAATGTGTGGCCGGGTCCCGTAGAATGAGCTGTGAATTTGTAGCTGGTATCATTTCTCCTCATTGCTGCTAAGTGCTCGGCCATTCGCGTTCAGAGTAGTCTTCCAGTTTCTCCGATACAGTTGCTTTGTTCAAAACTGCAACAGATCCGATGAATGAACCCTGATGTTTCTGGCCGTGTCAGTAGGTCCTCTGACCTCATGATCTGACGCCTCAGGGTTGCCAGCAGTCTGTGTGCAACTCCAACGCCCAGGGATATGAGAAGGTTGCTGACGGTTTCTGATACGTTCTTCATGTACGGTAGAACTCGTCAAAATATATGGCCGGTCAGATTTGTTCTCTCGTCTCGTTCTCGTTGACGAAGTTGCGTGGGTAGCCATGCGCTCTAAACACCCGTTGAAGTTACTGTAATTCGGCAATCTTGTCCTTCGGTTCACTGCAGTGGGTCTCCACATGCTGGTATTGTGCCCTTACGTACCTGCATTTATTGTTCATCGGGTTGTTGCTGTTATAACTAAGTATTTGCGTTGTGTTTGTTGCCTTCATCAATAATTTGGATTAAGGTCACCACAATCTTTGCGGGAGATGAGGACATCGTAAATTGTATGTCCGGGAAGACAGCGTTGAGATGTTCTTTGAATTTCAGCCTCTGTTCGCGTTCGATGATGATGAAGGTGCCATCCACCTACCGAGCCCAGAATTTCGGTCTGAGTTGTTGGAAAACCAGTGACTCCAAGCATTGTAGGACAGCCTCAGCTATGAGTCCCGTAATCGATGACCCCATTGGTGTGCCTTTAACCTTCTCGTAGATTGCTTCATCAAACGTGATGTTCATCTTTACTTCAGGATTTTGAGGCTTTTGGAGTGTCCGAGGTTATTCTCCGTTTCATCGTATTTGTCTAATAGGAGTTAATTGATTATCTCGGTCGCCAGGTCCTGTGGAATGGAAGTAAAAAGGGACATGACATCAAAGGAAAGCATAACGTCACTTGGCAGGGGGCATACCCCTGTAAGTTTCTCCAAGAATTGTTTTGAAAAATTGACAGTAGTGTCTGAATTAGCGGTCAGGAATTTGAGACGCAAAAATAGCCACTGGGCCTATCCGTAAGTTTGAAAACCCCTTGAGTGATACGATGGGCCGGATGGAATCGCCCTATTTGTACACTTCAGGAAGGCCATAGAATCGGGCCAAGGCCGTGTTCTGCACTCACGCTTTGCGTCGGTCAACCGGCGATATTCTCCCGAGTTTTCCAATGTCAACAAATTTGCATTAGTCTCGCGAACCAGGGTTTTAATGGAGTTGATAGCACAAGGAACGTAGGACTGGCGTCCTCCAATAAACCTTTAAATTTTGAAGGTAGGCTGTCCTTTCCAAAACGACAGTGGAACGCCACTTGTCACTGGTGCGATAACGAGGTCGTTAATGGCCTTGCGTTCCCTTATTTCAGCACGTTCGAACTTGGATAGCACTTCGCCTGGCCTGCTAGCCATAAAAATTGACGATACTTGGCGTCGGATAAGGCCCTTTGTCTCATCCGTCACTTCCGTCTGACTGAAGATTGATTACACTACTGCAATCCTGTTGAAAGTTAGGGCAGCAGCTGTATTGAATGAGGTCTTATGCCGTAAGACCTGCATTTGATCCTTCATCAGCTCCTTTGACGACAGGTTGTGCAACAGTTTGTCGTTTTGAGAAGACAATTGAATAAGCATCTTTATGAATTTTTTTTTTCTCCAGTGCTTTTTGCCGTATTATCCTCTGTTAGCGGACTCGTTCAGTCACGCTCGACCGTTCTCGACCATGAACTCACAGCGTTTGGTCTTCTCTTGATCAATCATCTGACGATACGTGCGAAGCCTGTCATGAGAATCTTGAAGGAACACTCGGATCGTTCTTCTGCCATGTTGAAATGATACTCATCTCGCCATCTTCGTGTTAACTGGGAGTCTGGATGAAGCGTATTTTGATTGCACGTTGCTGTCAAAACAACTGTGTAGAAACCCAATCTGCGCATATGCAGAGGACTCTACAAGAGAGAAGGTTTCTTATTGTCTGGCCGATCGGAGCGCGTCGTGCCCAAACTATTTGCTACTAGCAGCGAAGAGGCGAGTTTCTGGAAGTATTCGCGAAGAAAAAGACACAATCACTGACGTTTCGGCTTCTCTCTGGAATGTATCATCAGATACAGAGTCAGATAAGCATATTTGATCGTCCAGGTTTTGCCATAAGTCGCCAGATTATGAGGCCAGAAGACCTACTGACACGGCCAGAAACATCAGGGTTCATTTATCGGATCTGGTGCAGTTTTGGACAAGGCAACTGCGTCGGATAATCTAGAATAGTACTCCGAACGCGAATAGCCGAGCACGTAGCAGCATCGAGCAGGAGCGACGCCAGCTCCCAATTCACGGCTCATTCTACGGGTCCCGGCCACACATTCAAGGTTGATGAAGTTGAAATTCTCACTAGATGCGATCACCACATGAGCTGCGAATTACTCGAGTCATGGTTTTCCTGTCGTCAACCAATTGACAAGCGCAACAACCTACCTGCTCCATTTTCGGTGTTGAGACTATTCCTGGGCCAAGAAGTTAGCCAGGCGGAGAACGCGCGGGTGGCCACTGCTCCTGGTTGCAATTTTGGCGAGCCAAATTACCTAAGAGCTCAAACGGAGGACGAAATCTGGCCGTCAGCAACTCGACTGTGGCCAATCATCGTACCACATGCAATCACGTTTGGTGAGCGTGGGAACCGATGACCCTGACAAGAATGCTGGTGAATAGCAACGGCATGGCAGCTGCATAGTGCAACAGCTAGCCGATTAGACAACTATCAAACTACCTGCAACTACCTGCGATACACTAGGGAACTGCCAATGGTGATAGGCACGTAATGGCCTAGCTGCTATAATCTTACCTGTCTCTGTGTCTGATGATGGATTCGAGTGCGAATCCAAAACGTCAGGTTACTAGAGCTCTTATTCCAGTGATTGTAGCACCTTTTGCGCAACTACTTCCTTGAAATCGCCTCCTCGTTTCTATTAGCAATTGGTTAGCTTTGTGGACCTATTTCTGGGCCAAATTGACCAGAATATCTCCTTTGAACATAACTGAGTAGGTTGTCATAAAGAATGTGAAGAGGTTAATAGAAAATATGCTTTATTTGAAATCTTTAAATAATAAAAAAATCTTTTTATATGGTAGACCCAAGGAGAAACATCTATCTATACTGGTTTTCATTTGACACAAACAGCACTCTATAAAGTGATATATAGGTGATTGCATCAATGTCGCATATTTGACAGGACGTACATCGATTACTCTCAATTCTGTGCAGAGAACTGGATCGTCACTAGATAAGAGTATTTCAAAAATTGGGAGAAATATCCTTTATAATGTAAATTACAAATTCGTTGCGTACATTTTGCCCTTTCGTCCTTATCAACACTTGTAATGTGCTTTAAGTAGGAACATGAAATCATATTTGAGAAGCACTGCATAGAAAATAATATATTGGTTTTTTAAATAAAGCTTAAACGATCATTTTTCTATTCTGTTTGATTCATTACCGTAAAGCAAGCAGGTACTTTTTTTACATTTATTGAAAAAGGTTTATGGGATACGTTGACGTTTTCGCAATTGCCCAGTCTTGGTCATATAAGTTACTTCTGTATGCACAGGAAGCACAACCATCTGGATGTGTAGATCCATTTTAGCACACATAAATTAGCAACATTACACCCCAAATGTCCATTGGCAGATGAAAGATCGTAACAGTCTCTTAGCTAATCGAATACCTAAAACATTTTCACTTTTACCCCAGAGCTGTTCACAAAAACGTTATTTGATTATGGTGTAGGGTCTTTAAAATTCCTGAAATTTGGCATTTGTCTTCATAACTAAATTGGGAAATGACCTTGATTTAACTCCAATTAACTGCCAAAAAACCAAATATTAAGTGTTTTCTGAGCCTTGCTATGCGAAAGTACTTCCTGTCCCTATTGACAGACACGTATTACTTCAAAAAGTCAACTACCCCTGCTTGTAAGCGTACTCAGGCTCATTTGATCCTTTGGGATCCCTATGGCAGCCTGCCGGCGTGTTAAATTCGAGCATATGCCTGACCACCGTGAAACAACAAATGACATCACTTCAGGCATTGCGCCAAATTTCATTCTCAATCGGCTTTACTCATACATCCCCGAAGAATAAAGAAGCAGAAAAGGAAAGTATGTTTGCATTTTCGTGGATAACTATCGAATTAAAATATCAAAGGACGTTGACACTAAAACAAGGCGTTACCAGTTAGATGTTGGCATGTTGCCAAACGGTCAAGCTACACTGGCTTATTTTCTAATTAGACCCACTGGCATTCTAACTTGCCTGAGATTTGGCACAGCCAACGACGAAGATTTGTGTGTGTAGCTCGCGTAGACTCTTTCTTAGCTTTCTGTCTTTCTTCGCACCCACTCCGTTGCCTAGTTGCCCTTGGAATTGGATGGTCCACCGAACACATCAACATTAACAACTGTGAGGGAGATGCAGTGATATGCCTTAATTCCTACTAAATCCACCGCATTTCCTCTTTAGGAAATTGATGTTAATTATGCGTTCGGTTTAATGAATAAGCGAGACACAAAATGAGGAGCTTAATTTGTGACATTCGAAAAACCCTCTTTACTGCTCGTCACGTCAGTTTGGTATGTTCTGAGTAAGATGTAGGACGTTGATACATCTACTTAAATGTCTTCCTGTGCAAACTGAAATTGACAACAGATGGTTAGAATGTGCATAATTCACAGACGATACATGCAAAGGAAATTCATAACAAAATATGCATTATTTCTCTCTTCTTCTTACCAAGCAGTCAGTTGCAATTATGTTGGAAGCACCTATATGCGATCTTGCAAGAAAAAGTTTGCAGGATGTATTGCAATATCTTTATATATTATTTTGGTCTAGTAAATTTTGATTCGAAGACTATCTGAGATAGTTATAGGATAATTAATAAGATAAACTGGATCAGCATGACACATTTCTTGGTCAAATCTATAAGCTGAAGGTTTATCCTTTTATTATATTTCCATCCAAACCTTTTTATGACAGACTGCAGCTTCCTTAAATTCAAAAATGGGGCTAACGATCTGCGAGATGCTAATTTTTTTAATTTTCCGTACGCCATAGATCACTGGTATACTGTTTTTGATAATAACTGTCACTTTTAATAATCAGTTTTGGTAGTTGATCAGCGATAAGGGTAACTGTATGAGCTATTGCTGGCTTAGTACCTGCACGCAGGCAGTTCTACCTAAATCCAAGTTTAGAAAACCTGAGATTTGAACCTGGAAATTCGGCTCATCGAAGTCTAAGTTGAGAATTCTACCATTAAATCACAGACTCCTTAGTCATGGCTAACTGCTGGTGGCTAATAAGTCAAAAAATAAGTTTTGGTCTGCTATATATTTTACGGTATCCTTCTGCATCCTAAATGGCCAACATGAGACTACCCGAGGGTTCTCGCACTTAAGCCCTAAGGCTTAGCCCACCCTTTGGTGGTTCTGGCTGACTGACATTGGTCCTCCAACGAGAAACGAGGTGGCTAGACCTATCGCAAGTGAGCACGAAAGACCTATTTAAACCATGTATTTTCCCCTATGCTCCCCCTATACTCCCCTATGTTTCGGCGGGGGTGAGACTCCTTTTCAAAAGGTTCACAACTCTTGCAGACAAAGAACTGTCGTTGATGGAACGGAGAATAGCTTTGAGCTTCTCGTGAAGATCGGCTTACTTATTCATACAAGCATTCTTGGTGGTGGCATTAATGCGCTGCAGTACGTTTTCGAAAATATCTTCAGGTAGGGATGAAACGCATCGGAACCTAAGGTCAGAGATAATTGTTTCAAGTTGACGAAGACGATTGTGGACCTCAGATATAATCGCACTCAGAACACGAAATCCGTATTTTCGAGTGAGCAATCTCCCAGGCTCATTGGGCAGTGTGAGTTTAAAGCGAAGAGACTTTGGAAGAATGCCGTGATCACGACAGCGATGGAGAAAACTCAGCTGTTCAAGTGTTGCCGCCTTCCTCTGCGAAAACCTCACCCAACGTCTGGTTAGGAATAAAAATTATTCAGGAAAATACAAATACAATGCGCATAGTTTTTAAACTGGTGCCCAAGCTATTCTTCAGACTTTGGGAGGTGTACAAGAACAATTAACTAATTAATCATGTCCAAGCAGAAGATTCTAAAGTGGAACGACGTTTGAGCCAAGACGCGGTAAGTGCAGTTTGTCATCCTGTCATAATTGGTCGTGCGTTTTGGAGGTTTTCCTAAGAGAATTTTATATGTGAAATCTAAATCGATATACCGATTGATGCATGCCTCATCTGAGTGTATTGTTTCCAGAAATTTGCGGCCTTTTCTCATTGGACAGGCGCCCACAATCTGAGTGCACTCCCGTGCGAATTTATGCCCATTGTTATGTGTGTGCATGGCAACCTGTGATAGGGGGTCTCGTCTTATGACCGCTAACTGCTGTTTTTATATGCGGGTTGAGACAGATTTCCCAGTTTACCCACAATAAATGGCATCACAACTGGAACATGGTATTTTATAGACAACACCTTTCCTATCAATAGAGCCAACCCTGTCTTAAGGTGTACAAACTGTGAGCGTAAGGTAGATGCGGCGTGGTGTGCTTCGTGTATCCGTTGTTCTATTAGTTGTCTTTCGACAAGTTCGGATACATTTTTTGCGTATGGGAGAGTTCGCCAAATCATTGGGTTTGGTTCGTCAGTGCCCGTGTCGTTTGAAATACCTTTCTGTTTGACTACTTGTCACTTCAGACATTTAGGTACGAAGTCAAGTGTGTATCAATTTTTGGAGATTAACTTAAATAGGTATTTCATTTCTGCCTGATAACCTTCTTCATCTTAGCAGTGTGTTTTGACTCGATTTAGGAGACTGTAGACAAAATTCCTTTTGTGAGATACGGGGTAGTCACTCTCAAAGTGTAGGATCACCTCAGAAGATGTTTCTTTGCAATAAACTGATTTATGGTGTGATCGATCAGTTTTTCGTTGTACGAGGACATCCAGAAATGGAAGTTGTCCATCAGCCTCTGTTTCGGACGTGAATTCAATTCCTATAAATGTAGAGTTTTGATTATTGTGGAAAAGGGCTAAGTGGTTTCTCTTGACGCTGGCAAATGT
Source organism: Schistocephalus solidus (assembly GCA_017591395.1). Taxonomy (NCBI): domain Eukaryota; kingdom Metazoa; phylum Platyhelminthes; class Cestoda; order Diphyllobothriidea; family Diphyllobothriidae; genus Schistocephalus; species Schistocephalus solidus. The sequence goes on from WEDG01000113.1 coordinate 98,621, forward strand.
GTCATCAACGTAGCGCAGCCACAGATTTGTTTCAATTGTAAGAAGAGCTATCGATTTTAATTTCTGCATTATGGCCTCGGCCCGAAAGAGGGATATGTGCGACTTCAAAGGAGCTCCTTTAAGCTGTTGATAGCATTGGCCTGAGAAAGAAAAGTTCGTTTCTATACAGAGATCTAGTGGCTGGAATAAAACCTTGGCAGGCACAGCATTGACTTAGGCCTGAAGTAGTTCTTAGTCGCAGCGTCTCACTAAATCCAGAGGGATTAAAGTAGAGAGTGAGACGACATCGAATGAAACCATTATTTCGTCAGCCATGGGGTTTGGGGGCCGTGAATCGTGTTACGATAGCTGCCGCGTATGAGGGGAGGGGCGTCTGCATCGCTCAAAAGCCAGCGTCCTCCCTGCGGGAACCAAATTGTGCACAAACCTTCAGCTTTGTGCTTCCAGCTTGTACACTCTGAGGACAGGGTTGACTATTTCAAAAGAAAAGAAGTCGTCTACAAAATACCGTATACCAATTTTCATGCAGTCTATTTTCGGCAAACCGGGAAATCTCTATCCACACGTTTACATGAACATCAGTTAGCGGTGAGGAGACGAGACACTTCATCTCAGGTAGTCACGAACACACCGGACACCTATTTGTATGGGAGGATCCCCACATCGTTAGCGCCTGCCCAACAAAGAAGGGCCGCGAATTCCTGGAGGCAATGCACTCAGACTATGTATGCATTAACAGGCATATCTAGTTAGGTTCCAATTACAAATTACTCAAGGTCAAGTGGAGGTGAAAGCAACCAAGATCGACCGGATAACTTAAAACTCTGGAAATCTATTGGCTCAAACTTTAGCCAACCATAGAAGCTTGTGTTAGGCACTGTTTACGGTTAACTGTTTTCTGTAAAATTCCATTTGTCTGACGACGAACTGTGGCACCAGATTCGAAAATTTACTCTTTCTTCGTGGATATGATGAAAACCTTTGACACTGTGAATAGCGAAGTATTTGGAGGATCATGCACAAGTTCGGCTGCCTCGAGCGATTCACTCACATTTGCGTCACCTCCAGGAAGGCATGATGGCGCACGCCACGGACAACTGAACCGTCTCAGAGGCCTTCACAGTGACCAACAAAGTGAAGCAGAACTGCGTCCTCAGGCCTACACGCTTCAGTCTCATGTTCTCTGCTTCGCTATTGGGCACCTACCGGATGGATGGCGAACTCCTCAATTAATGGTGGATGAATTCCCACTCGTGTGTAACCATGACCGTCATCCACGAACTTCTCATCGCTGACGACTGTGCACTCAATACAACGATAGAAGGGGACATGCAAAGGAGCATGATCCTCTTCGCTGCCGCTTGCGACAACTTCGGACTGCTCATCAACACAGAGAAAATGGTGCTCATGCATCAGCTGTCACCCAATATTACCTACAAAGCAGCACGCATCCATGTCAATGATGCTCAACTGAAGTCCCTGGATGCCTTCACCTACCTAAACGGCAACCTCTCCCACAGCAAAACATTGATGAAGAGGTCATCCACTTGATCGTCAAAGCCAGCCTAAGCTAGGGACGCATGCTAAACTTCGTGTGGCCTTGACATGGTCTCCACCTTAGCACCAAAGTCAAGATGCACAAAGCTGTCATCTTGCCGACGCTGCTGTATGGGTAGGAAATCTACATGGTCTTCCCAAAGAAGGCATGGAATCTCAACCCCTTCCAACTCAACTGCCTCCGGAGAATACTTAGCTGAGATGCCAAAGACAGGATCCCGGACACATACTTTCTGGAACGAACGGGCATCCTCAGCATGTATGCCCAGCTGAAACGACTGCAACTGCGCAGGAGCGGCCACCTTGCGAGGATGGATGATAAACGACTACCTAAAAGACTCGTCTATGGAGATGTCACCACGGTTCTCGTTGACAAGAATGGTCAAGTGCGACGCCACAAGTATACCCTGAAGACTTTCCTAAGCAACCGCAGATCAACCCGGTAAACTGGACAGACCTCACTCGGAACGGACCGGCCTGGAGGAAGGCAGTGAAGACAGGGACTGTAATCTATGATGCTGTCAAGGCCAAAAGGGTGGCACAAAAGTTAGCAGCGCCCCGGACCAACACCACTAAGGCTCAAGCCCTCCCAACATGCCCACACTGCCAACGCACCTTCCGCGTGATAATCTTCCTGGTCGAAAAACTTCTGACAAAATGGAACAACATTGCAACACCTTCAAACTCTGAATCAGCTCCTACCAACCCTCCTTTGAAAACCCCGACAGTCACTTCTGGCACCAATTTCCCCACTCTCACCATCCTAGTGAATATATCCCAATACTCATTGCCTGCTACCTCCAACACCACCACAATTAGCATCACTGCCGTCACCACCACCAGTACCAGTGATGTGGACCCGGTCATAAGCTGTCCTCATTGCGACCACCTTGTCACCTCATGCATCAGCCTGTTCGGTCACTTGCGAACCAGTGCCTAAAGCAATAACCCCCCAGCAGAGATAGCCCCTTTCACAACCCTCATTTCCCTCGCGCATTCACTCACCGCATAGGCCTATTCAGTCACATGCACATCCATGACAGCGGAATTCAACACAAGGTAAAAAGCTCCGATGCCCCATACACCCCCTACGGTCCTCTTATTCTCACCGCTACTGCCACCACCACTACCAAGAACGAAAACCCCCATTATCCTCCCGAATTCTCCTGTCCGCACTGCGCCCACAACTTAAGCTCACGCATCGGCCTGTTTGGCCACCTGTGAATCCATTGCACGGAGTCTGGTGAACAAGTGCCTGGGGCTCTAACATACAGACGCCTTGCTCGCCTCCACTGCCCTCACTGTGCCCGCACATTCCCACACAGCATGGGCCTATTAAGTCACATGCGGCTCCACAATAACCTGTGGTAAAAAACCGCAGGTTAAACCATAGTGGCCCTAAATACCTGCAACAATACATTCAGAGCACTCTCACCATATCATGTACCTGTTAATATCAAGGTTTCCTAGAAACCGTAGCTCGGAGGGTTGCCCATCTGATGCTTACACCAGCCCATGCCAGTGACCCAGTGTGTGCTGTGCATAAAGTGGCTGACTAGTGGACTGAAAGTGTGACGACGATGGCTCCTTCTTACCTCCTGGTTTGGTGGAGTAAGTTTCTTTGAATTCTCTTCTTCCATTTTAGACCCTTTCTTATCCTTTTTAATTTCCAAATATTTTAGCAGGAGTTTGGAGCATATCGTAAACGCTTTGTCCTTGTAGTTGATCTACACCAAACTTAATAAACACTTGGCCCATGTGACGGGAGACCAGTTTAAAAAGGAGTAGGCAGAGTTGCGGTCGTTCATATTAAGACTCGTGCTTCTTCCGTCATATAAATTCAAAGCAGCGAAATTGGCTTGAGACAGCGACGTAGTGATAAGAACGAGGCTTGTCGAACACTGGTGCTCTGGTTCAATTCCCGCTCGCGGCATGCATTTTGCGCTATGCCCTAAGGGTATACATTTCCTAGCATGACAGATCGCAATAGGAGAAACGTTCTTTAAGTTATGTGACGACGTTTTTAAGCAGATCGACTTTACAAATAACGTAACGAAAGGACTAAGCCTTTCGTAGATTGGAAGATCTCGTAGAGTGAGAAAAAGTGGTCAGTAAGATATCGGTCGTTTCGGCTGGCGTCCTGCTCTAAGCTTAGGAAAATGAAGATAGTGCCTATTCTGAACCAATGACTAAGGATGAAAGTCCGCCAGTGTCCAGTAGACCAACATGTAAAAGAGAGTTAATTCATCTGAGCTGGTGATTTTCAAACTGAATTCGAAGCTTACGCCTGTACTTGTAGTGTAGACAAAAGTTAAAACTGCTAAGAACTAAGGTGAAGAAAAAAAGTAAGGCTTAGTGTGGAATTGTGTGTCTAAACTACAAGCGACCAAAGGACGGTAAAAACGACAGAGGATTGTTATAATGCAGACTCAGGAAAACATCGAATTCTTAAAAAGCACCTGTTGGTGAGGAGTGTAATAAACTCAAAGCTAGATCCAGAAAGCTATGCACCAAGGACGATGAGCAGATTCAGAAGTTCATTTGAGATGATGTCTGGTGGAATACGATCGTGGAATGAAGATCGATTGTTGCAATTGAATCTAAACAACTGAGACAGATCAGTACAATTAAGAGAGCGCTGATTACATGCAGAAGCGAAAACAGGAGATATTTAAAATGCGCGTTGAATTTAGATGTTTGTATTTTTTAGCACATTAAAACAAGTGTTAATAAAGTTTCAGGTGAACAGGAAAAATAAAAACATGTAAATTGTACAAATACCTACACAAGTTCCCCCAACATAGACTTCAAGAAGGCCTTTGATAGCGTGCCTCACCAACGTCTCCTATACAAACTCAACCGTATTGGGGTAAGGGGCAAGCTTTTGAAGTGGATCGAAAACTTCTTGATTGGGCGATCTCAGATTGTCCGTCTTGGCGATCAACAGTCGGCGGAGGTGGCGGTTGAGAGTGGGGTTTATCAGGGCTCCGTCCTTGGTCCTATCCTCTTATTTTTATACATTGAAGACTAAGTAACTGGCTTGGACTGTGACACCGACATGTTTGCTGACGATATTAAGCTTTGGAAGGTCAACCACAACGCAGCTGATGAAGAAAATCAACAGGCGAACGTGCATATACTCGAGGAATGGTCGCACAACTGGCTCCTCCCATTCAATGCTACCAAGTGCAATATTCTGCGATTCGGCAGAACCAGCTCCGGTAACCAGAGAATTTACTATCTGGACGATACACCGCTACCAGAGGTAGATGCTCAGAAAGATCTAGGAGTATGGATCACGCCCACACTGAAGCCATCGTTCCATTGCTCATCAGTAGCAAAATCTGCCATGTCAACCTTGTATCTAATTAAGTGAGCGTTTGCAAAGTTCGATAAAGAGTGCTTTAATAAGGTCTTCGGGATGTTCGTGCGACCACAATTGAAATTTGCCATACAAGCATGGAGACCGTGGTCTGTCAAAGACCACAACACCCTTGAGAAGGTCCAAAGACGTGCAACCAAGCTTGTTCAAGTTCAAAGCTGCCTGCCTTACGAGACACGATTGTGTAATCTTGATCTGTTTCCTCTGGACTATAGACAGCTACGCGGCGACCTAATTCAAGCTTTTTGCATGCTGCGGGGTCAATATTGTTGCCTTGCATTTGGCGAATACTTTGAGCTGGCAACTACCACTACGTTGCGTGGACATCCTATTAAACTACGTGTGACAGGTGCAAGACTCGACACAAGAAGGTTCTTCTTTTTCAACAGAGTGATTAAGAGCTGGAATACTCTGCCTGCGGACATTATCATGTCCCCATTCGTTGACAATTTTAAACGTAAGTTTGACCAGTACAACCAGTTGTATCCCCACGACATCCGAACCTAACACATTTCCTGAAGCATATTCAAATCCACAATTTTCGCGTTAAATAACACACTTCTCCCTATTTTGAGTAATATTATTTTATAATTGTTTGTCCGATGCCCTGTAGTGTGACGGGGAGATAATTCTTTGTCCAACATCCATTATATGTCGGCCTCTTTTACTTTGCAGTGTCATTGACATCAATAGGGAGCTCAAGGACTTCGCCTATATTTCTCTTAATAAAACGGAACTGAACAAAGTATTTCTTGTAAAAAAACGCTCGATAAAAAATGCAGGAAACATTGCATGAAAAAGACCTTAAGATTGGCAGGAAAATGAATATGTCAACCAGAACGAGATGAAATGCGTTGTGATGAAAAAGATGAAGTAGAATGTATGGGTGTGTTGGTCGAGTGTGAGGGTTGAGTGGAAGAGACCGAAATAGGTGGATTGGGCGATGAAGGTGCAGGAGAATTGGATGGAACAACGAGCTGCGGAATTTAACGATTCTGTGGCTATTGAAATATTCCTTTTCTGCCGATTCCTCCACGTCCTGAAAGTTATCCCTACGAGAAATACAAGCTTCAACGTCACCCTGCTTTCAACATTCACGCCAGCGGTGTGCTGATTTCATCTGCTCTCAATCGAGGAATGAGAATTTACAACAAAGTTTGAGCCATTGCATGCTTCTTACAAGTCTGACCGTTGGATATTATTGCATCCTAGCCCATTTATTTAAGAAGATTTATAAAGTAAATGCATTCGCTTAGAATACTAATAGGTATGAAAAACACAGCCGCTCACGATTAATCTGCGTGGGAAACAAAACATTGATACTGTGGTCGTGAGTTGAACCCTCGTCGAAAAGATATATGGTCACGTATGCAGCCGCTCGACCACATTCACATGGAAATGCGACAAACAAAATTGTAAACAAGCAAAAAAAGGATTGCAGAGACCGATATTCTGTTACTACTTCTCCTCCAGCCAAGTGGGCAAAAAGCCTGATAACACTAATGAATGTCACCTACGAGGACGAGAAGTATATGAGGTGTTTAATTCTCCTACAGAAATTCCTATTGATGGAGAACCAGATAGGTAACTTCAAACAACTAATAGCCAATATAAAAGAATCGGTTCATTGTTCATCTGGCAAAAGAACACTGGTAACAACGAGAATTTTTTTAAAAAAATTAGGTATGCAAATATAGCTTTCTCAAGCATACCTGGCAGTTCGACCGTCGATTTTGACGATGTCCACCGTATGCTCCACACCAGGTAGTGCAGGGATGGTGACTTGCGCGTGAATTAGTTTTAAGTGATAGTAGCCTTGCGCTGCAGCTACCGCACTCTCTCCTCCTCCCCCACCTAAGCCCGGTGTCAAGACAGAGTCAAGAAGACCGGAGATGGGAGAGGGCGCATGTGGCTGGCGTGGCCGGAGCCGCCCCTGGGCGTGTCACCACACCTGGCTCGGATCCCACGTAGTGGGAGTGCCATAAAGGCCACATTAAGAATGAGTTATTGCAACCTGACTCTCAGTCCACCAGTCAGCCACCCCACACAAAACACACATTGGGCTGACAACGCAGTCCGAGTTATCCCGGTAGTTGGCAACCTTCTAAGCCACGGCTTTTAGAGCACCGTGATATTTTCAAGCGCGTCAGATTGTTTATAGTGAGGAAAATACGCTGAGCTCTCGCCCCCATTCTCTGCCCCACCCCCACAATTAGACCCCTGTCCAAGCCGGTCAGTTGTCTGCTGCGGAAGCGGGCGCAGCTGCTTGTGACCTCGTCTACGAGTACTACGTACAAGACCTGGCCCCCCAACACAAGCACCAGGATTTCACACAACAGGAGGTCGAATGGCTTTCATATCACATGTGTGAGATAGCCAGAGGTCACGTTGGAGCTATCGCAGCCCGACTTTCAGACCACCAGTCAGCCACTCCACACAACACACATTGGACTAACTGCGAGGTCTGCATGTAATTGTCAGTTGGCAACCTTCCAACCGAGGCGGTTAACGTTACCGCACTCTCTTCTCCTACCCACATGAGCCTAGTCTCATGACACAGTCAAGAAGACCGGAGATGGGAGAGGGTGCAGGTGGCTGCTGCGGCCGGAGCCGCCCCTCGGCGTACCACCACTCCTAGCTTGGATCCCACGGAGTGGGTGTGCCATAAAGGTCACATTAAGAGGGAGCCATTGCAGCCTGACTCTGAGTCCGCCAGTCAGCCACTTCACACAAAACACACATTGTGCTGACCATGCAGTCCGAAATATCCCGTCAGTTGGTTACCTTCCAAGCCACGGCTTTTAGCGCACCGTGATAGTTTTAAGCGCGTCAGCTTGTTTATAGTGAGGAAAATGCGCTGAGCCCTCGACCTCACTCTCTCCCTCACCCCCACAGTCAGACTACTGTCCCATCCGGTCAGATGCCTGATGTAGGAGTGGGCGCATTGACTGACGGATCGGCGTACCCATCTTCGCGCGTCACAGCACGACCTGGCCCCCATAACGCACACACCAGGAGTCACTAACTCAGGGGATATGGAGCAGCCATCGCCGCCTGACTCCCAGTCCACTGGTCAGCCACTTGACACACACAGCACATACACTAAGCCGACGGCGTGGCCTGTTGTAAGCGTCAGATTGGCAGCCTTCCCAGCCACGGTTTCTATGAAACCGTGATACACTCAGTTACATGGTAATGGTGAGGGATTAGTCGATGTATAAGTGTAGGTAGTGTACGGTGATGTAGCTTAGCCTCCAGGGGTTTACCGCAGGTTTTTGTGAATGCGCATGTGTCCGAATAGGCCCATGCGATGAGTGACTGCACGAGGACAGTCAGAGCTGTGGAGGCGGCGATCTCTGCTGTGTGTTGGAGCTCCAGGCACTGGTTCACCAGTCTCTGTACGATGGATTCGCAAGTGACCAACCAGACCGATGCAGGAGGTGAGTGTGCGGTCGCAATGAGGACAGTTTAGGAGATAGTCCCCATCTTTTATGGTAGTAGTGGTGTTGGCGGTGGTGGTGGTGGTGGTGGTTGGGGTAACACGTGCTGAGCGTTGTGATGTTGTCTCGATGATGGTGGGACTAATGGAATTGATGGCAGGGGTGAGGGTGGGGGAGTCTGAATGAAGGTTGGCAGAAGTTGACGTAGAATTTTGAATTGTTGGATTGTTGATGCATTGCATCCGAAGATGTCCGCCTAGGCCAATTCGCGCGTGGAAGGTGCGGTGACAGCCCGGGCATGTTGAAAGGGCCTGAGCATTGACGATGTTGGTCCGGGGCGCTGGTGACTTTCGTTCCGCTCTTTAGGTATTGGCAGCGGCGATCCTGTTGGCTTCGTAGATTGCTGCCCCTGTCTTCACTGTTCTCCTCCAAACCGATCGATTCCGGGCAAGGTCCTCCCAGGACTCCGGGTTGATCTGCAATTGCTTCAGGGAGATGTTCAGAGTGTCTTTGTAGCGTCGTACTTGACCACCTTGTCGACGAGAACCCATGGCGACATCTCCGTAGAAGAGTCGTTTGGGTAGACCTTCGTCGTCCATCGGCACAAGTTGACCGCTCCAGCGAAATTGCAGTTGTTTCAACTAAGCGTAAATGCTGAGAATGCCTGTTCGTTCTAGCACTTTCGTGTCCGGTATCCTGTCTTGCCAACTCAGCTTTAGTATTCTGCGAGACAGCTGAGGTGGAAGTGGTTGAGCTACCGCGCCTGCTTTTGGTAGATCGTCAACGTCTCCGCTCCATACAGCAGCGTCAGCAATATGACAGATTTGTACATCTAGATTTTGGTGCTGAGGTGGAGACCATGTCGATTCCAGACTACATTTTGCATGCGTCCAAAGGCTTGACTGGCTTTAGCGATCCGATGGGCGATCTCATCGTCAACTTTGGTGCTGCGTGAGAGATTGCTGCCTAGGTGCGTGAAGGTATCTACAGATTAAAGTTGGGCGCCATTGACATTGATGTGAGCTGTGGTGTAGAGAGTGTTGGGCGACGGTTGATGTATCACAACCGTTTTCTCAGTGTTGATGCAAAGTCCGAGGTTGTCACAGATGGCAGCGAAGAGGTCCATGCTCACACACACACATTCACGACTTAAACCAACATGCTAAACGCAACGGATGCGCTACATATTGCATGTTTTCCGCGACCCCCGCAATCCTATTGATAGTCAGTCATTGCCGGGCTTGGAATGGGAAGGGTGCGCATCGATCGAATTGACACCACAGAACATTGATGAAAGGAGATCACCTGCTTCCCGGTTTCAAAGCGAGGCGGAATGGAAGAAGCCATTTCTGGTTTATTAGCCGACATCAGCCAGACATTCCCAAACTAGGCGCTGCAGCGCCCAAGCCTCGAACTTGCGATCTTGTTGGGCAGAAGTCCAAAATTCTACCCACTGCACCACGAGCTCGTTGTCTTGCCGGCTTCGATCGGGAATATTGACAATGGTAATCGGCACTCACCGATCGGTTACTGGACTATCTCGTCCCGTTGTGCCTTGTGCTAAATCTCGGGCCCCGCCAGCAGCCGTAAGGCAGCTAAGTATATAGGCAGAATAACATAACCGACAAAGACACGGGAGACTGAAATGGCCATTTCTGGCTTATTAGCCGTCATCAGCCAGCAATACCCAAACCCAGGCGCTGCGGCGCCCGAGCCTCGAACTCGAGATCTTGTTGGGCAGAGGTCCAATGCTCTACCCACTGCATCACGAGCTCGTTTCTTGCCGGTTTATATCGAGAATATTGTCAAGGGTAATGGGCGCTTACCGATCGGTTACAGGACTCACTCGTCCCGTTGTGCCTTTGGGGCTAACTATAAGCCTCTGCCAGCAGCCGTAAATCAGTTAAGTATATAGGCAGAATAACATAACTGACAAAGACAAAAGAGACTGGAATGGTCATTACTGGCTTATTAGCCGTCATAAGCAGCCATTATAACCCCAGGCGCATTATCGACCGAGGCTCGAACTCGCAACCTGTTGGGCAGAAGTCCAACGCTCTCAACTGCGCCACGAGCTCGTTGTCTTGCCGGTTTCGATCGGGAATATTGACAATGGTAATGGGGTGCTCACCAATTGGTGACAGGATTAATTCGTCCCGTGTGCCTTGTGGCTAACTCCAGGACCCCGCCAGGAGCCGTAAGGCAGCTAAATATATAGGCAGAATAACATAACTGACAAAGACAAGGGAGACTGGAATGGCCATTTCTGGCTTATTAGCCGTCATCAGCCGGCCATGCCCAAACTCAGGTGCTGCGGCGCCCGAGCCTCGAACTCGCGATCTTGTTGGGCAGAAGTGCAACGCTCTACCCACTGCGCCATGAGCTCGTTGTCTTGACGGTTTCACTCGGGAATATTGATAATGGTAATGGGGCGCTCACTGATCGGTTACAGGACTCACTCGTCCCGTTGTGCCTTGGGGCTAACTCTCAGGCCCCGCCAGCAGCCGTAAGGCAGCTAAATATATAGGCAGAAAAACATATCCGAAAAAGACAAGGGATAATGGAATGGCCATTTCTGGCTTATTAGCCGTCGTCAGCCAGCCATACCAAAACCCAGGGAATCAGGCGCCCGAGCCTCGAACTTGTGATTTTGTTGGGCAGAAGTCCAACGCTCTACCCACTCGCCACGAGCTCGTAGTGTTGCCGGTTTCGTTTGGGAATATTGACAATGGTAATGGGCGCTCACCGATCAGTTACTGGACTCACTCGTCCCGTTGTGCCTTGTGCTAACTCTCCGGCCCCGCCAGCAGCCGTAAGGCAGCTAAGTATATAGGCAGAATAACATAACCGACAAAGACACGGGAGACTGAAATGGCCATTTCTGGCTTATTAGCCGTCATCAGCCAGCAATACCCAAACCCAGGCGCTGCGGCGCCCGAGCCTCGAACTCGAGATCTTGTTGGGCAGAGGTCCAATGCTCTACCCACTGCATCACGAGCTCGTTTTCTTGCCGGTTTATATCGAGAATATTGTCAAGGGTAATGGGCGCTTACCGATCGGTTACAGGACTCACTCGTCCCGTTGTGCCTTTGGGGCTAACTATAAGCCTCTGCCAGCAGCCGTAAATCAGTTAAGTATATAGGCAGAATAACATAACTGACAAAGACAAAAGAGACTGGAATGGTCATTACTGGCTTATTAGCCGTCATAAGCAGCCATTATAACCCCAGGCGCATCATCGACCGAGGCTCGAACTCGCAACCTGTTGGGCAGAAGTCCAACGCTCTCAACTGCGCCACGAGCTCGTTGTCTTGCCGGTTTCGATCGGGAATATTGACAATGGTAATGGGGTGCTCACCAATTGGTGACAGGATTAATTCGTCCCGTGTGCCTTGTGGCTAACTCCAGGACCCCGCCAGGAGCCGTAAGGCAGCTAAATATATAGGCAGAATAACATAACTGACAAAGACAAGGGAGACTGGAATGGCCATTTCTGGCTTATTAGCCGTCATCAGCCGGCCATGCCCAAACTCAGGTGCTGCGGCGCCCGAGCCTCGAACTCGCGATCTTGTTGGGAAGAAGTGCAACGCTCTACCCACTGCGCCATGAGCTCGTTGTCTTGACGGTTTCACTCGGGAATATTGATAATGGTAATGGGGCGCTCACTGATCGGTTACAGGACTCACTCGTCCCGTTGTGCCTTGGGGCTAACTCTCAGGCCCCCGCCAGCAGCCGTAAGGCAGCTAAATATATAGGCAGAAAAACATATCCGAAAAAGACAAGGGATAATGGAATGGCCATTTCTGGCTTATTAGCCGTCGTCAGCCAGCCATACCAAAACCCAGGCGATCAGGCACCCGAGCCTCGAACTTGTGATCTTGTTGGGCAGAAGTCCAACGCTCTACCCACTCGCCACGAGCTCGTAGTGTTGCCGGTTTCGTTTGGGAATATTGACAATGGTAATGGGCGCTCACCGATCAGTTACTGGACTCACTCGTCCCGTTGTGCCTTGTGCTAACTCTCCGGCCCCGCCAGCAGCCGTAAGGCAGCTAAGTATATAGGCAGAATAACATAACCGACAAAGACACGGGAGACTGAAATGGCCATTTCTGGCTTATTAGCCGTCATCAGCCAGCAATACCCAAACCCAGGCGCTGCGGCGCCCGAGCCTCGAACTCGAGATCTTGTTGGGCAGAGGTCCAATGCTCTACCCACTGCATCACGAGCTCGTTTTCTTGCCGGTTTATATCGAGAATATTGTCAAGGGTAATGGGCGCTTACCGATCGGTTACAGGACTCACTCGTCCCGTTGTGCCTTTGGGGCTAACTATAAGCCTCTGCCAGCAGCCGTAAATCAGTTAAGTATATAGGCAGAATAACATAACTGACAAAGACAAAAGAGACTGGAATGGTCATTACTGGCTTATTAGCCGTCATAAGCAGCCATTATAACCCCAGGCGCATTATCGACCGAGGCTCGAACTCGCAACCTGTTGGGCAGAAGTCCAACGCTCTCAACTGCGCCACGAGCTCGTTGTCTTGCCGGTTTCGATCGGGAATATTGACAATGGTAATGGGGTGCTCACCAATTGGTGACAGGATTAATTCGTCCCGTGTGCCTTGTGGCTAACTCCAGGACCCCGCCAGGAGCCGTAAGGCAGCTAAATATATAGGCAGAATAACATAACTGACAAAGACAAGGGAGACTGGAATGGCCATTTCTGGCTTATTAGCCGTCATCAGCCGGCCATGCCCAAACTCAGGTGCTGCGGCGCCCGAGCCTCGAACTCGCGATCTTGTTGGGCAGAAGTGCAACGCTCTACCCACTGCGCCATGAGCTCGTTGTCTTGACGGTTTCACTCGGGAATATTGATAATGGTAATGGGGCGCTCACTGATCGGTTACAGGACTCACTCGTCCCGTTGTGCCTTGGGGCTAACTCTCAGGCCCCGCCAGCAGCCGTAAGGCAGCTAAATATATAGGCAGAAAAACATATCCGAAAAAGACAAGGGATAATGGAATGGCCATTTCTGGCTTATTAGCCGTCGTCAGCCAGCCATACCAAAACCCAGGCGATCAGGCACCCGAGCCTCGAACTTGTGATCTTGTTGGGCAGAAGTCCAACGCTCTACCCACTCGCCACGAGCTCGTAGTGTTGCCGGTTTCGTTTGGGAATATTGACAATGGTAATGGGCGCTCACCGATCAGATACTGGACTCACTCGTCCCGTTGTGCCTTGTGCTAACTCTCCGGCCCCGCCAGCAGCCGTAAGGCAGCTAAGTATATAGGCAGAATAACATAACCGACAAAGACACGGGAGACTGAAATGGCCATTTCTGGCTTATTAGCCGTCATCAGCCAGCAATACCCAAACCCAGGCGCTGCGGCGCCCGAGCCTCGAACTCGAGATCTTGTTGGGCAGAGGTCCAATGCTCTACCCACTGCATCACGAGCTCGTTTTCTTGCCGGTTTATATCGAGAATATTGTCAAGGGTAATGGGCGCTTACCGATCGGTTACAGGACTCACTCGTCCCGTTGTGCCTTTGGGGCTAACTATAAGCCTCTGCCAGCAGCCGTAAATCAGTTAAGTATATAGGCAGAATAACATAACTGACAAAGACAAAAGAGACTGGAATGGTCATTACTGGCTTATTAGCCGTCATAAGCAGCCATTATAACCCCAGGCGCATCATCGACCGAGGCTCGAACTCGCAACCTGTTGGGCAGAAGTCCAACGCTCTCAACTGCGCCACGAGCTCGTTGTCTTGCCGGTTTCGATCGGGAATATTGACAATGGTAATGGGGTGCTCACCAATTGGTGACAGGATTAATTCGTCCCGTGTGCCTTGTGGCTAACTCCAGGACCCCGCCAGGAGCCGTAAGGCAGCTAAATATATAGGCAGAATAACATAACTGACAAAGACAAGGGAGACTGGAATGGCCATTTCTGGCTTATTAGCCGTCATCAGCCGGCCATGCCCAAACTCAGGTGCTGCGGCGCCCGAGCCTCGAACTCGCGATCTTGTTGGGAAGAAGTGCAACGCTCTACCCACTGCGCCATGAGCTCGTTGTCTTGACGGTTTCACTCGGGAATATTGATAATGGTAATGGGGCGCTCACTGATCGGTTACAGGACTCACTCGTCCCGTTGTGCCTTGGGGCTAACTCTCAGGCCCCGCCAGCAGCCGTAAGGCAGCTAAATATATAGGCAGAAAAACATATCCGAAAAAGACAAGGGATAATGGAATGGCCATTTCTGGCTTATTAGCCGTCGTCAGCCAGCCATACCAAAACCCAGGGAATCAGGCGCCCGAGCCTCGAACTTGTGATTTTGTTGGGCAGAAGTCCAACGCTCTACCCACTCGCCACGAGCTCGTAGTGTTGCCGGTTTCGTTTGGGAATATTGACAATGGTAATGGGCGCTCACCGATCAGTTACTGGACTCACTCGTCCCGTTGTGCCTTGTGCTAACTCTCCGGCCCCGCCAGCAGCCGTAAGGCAGCTAAGTATATAGGCAGAATAACATAACCGACAAAGACAAAAGAGACTGGTATTGCCATTTCTGGCGTATTAGCCGTCATCAGCTGGCCATACGCAAACCCATGCGCTGTGGCGCCCGAGCCTCGAACGCTCGATTTTGTTGGGCAGAAGTCCAACGCTCTACCCACTGCGCCATGAGCTCGTTGTCTTGCCAGTTTCGATCGGGAATATTGACAATGGTAATGGGCCGCTCACTGATGCGTTACAGGATTCACTCGTCCGGTTGTGCCTTGTGCTAACTCTCAGGCCCCGCCAGCAGCCGTAAGGCAGCTTAGTAAATAGGCAGAAAAAAATAACCGGCACAGACAAGGGAGCCTGGATTGGACATTTCTGGCTTATTGGCCATCATCAGCACGACATACCCAAACCTAGGCACTGCGGCGCCCGAAACTCGAACTCGCGATTTTGTTTGGCAGAAGTCCAACGCTTTACCCACTGCGCCATGAGCTCGTTGTCCTGACAGTTTCGATCGGGAATTTTGACAAGGGTAATGGGGCGCTCACCGATTGGTTTCAGGACTCACTCGTCCAGTTCTGCCTTGTGGCTAACTCTAGGACCCCGCCAGCAGCCGTAAGGAAGCTAAATATAAGAGCAGAATAACATAACCGACACAGGCAAGGGAGAATGGAATGGCTATTTCTGGCTTATTAGCCGTCATCATGCCAAACATGACCCAATCCAAGGCGCTGCG
>WEDG01000114.1:0-28968 GCA_017591395.1 Schistocephalus solidus
TTTTATATTGCTTATTATTCTTCCGACTTTCTGTATAAATAGGGATTTCAAAGGCGTAAGCCTATATTTCTCAAATACCCTGAACTGAACTGAACTGAACTAATGGTGCTAACAGGAAGCTTCTCAGCCACGGTCAGAATAGGTGGAAGAAAGTAAGGTTGTGATGTTAACACTAAGGTTTTTGTGTATAAATGGTGTGTGCAACAAGCTTCTCAGCCGCGGTACGAAAAGGTGCAGGTAAGTAAGCTTCTGCAGTAAATACTTGGGTTTGTGTGAAGATTTGGCGTATGGTAGAAGCTTCTCAGCCACGGTCAGAATATGTAAAGGTAAGTTAGTTTCTGAAGTTAATATTTGGGTTCGTGTGTAGAAATGGTGTGTGGAATAAGCTTCTCAGCAGAGGTCATTATAGGTGATGGTAAGTTAGGTTCTGAAGTTAATGCAGGTTTGTGGAAGAAATTGTGCTTCTCAGCCACGGTCAGAATAGGTGAAGGTAAGTAAGGTTTTGAGGTTTATACTTTGGTGAGTGTGTAGAAATTGTGTATGGAAGAAGCTTCTCAGCCACGGTCAGAATAGGTGGGTTTATTTGAATTTGTGTATGAAATAGTTAAAGCTTCAGCCATAATCAAAAAAGGTGCAGGTAAGTAAGGTCCTGAAGTTTATTTTTGAGTTTGTGTGTAGAAATGGTGTATAAAAGAAGCTTTGCAGCCATGGTCAGAAAATGTGCAGGTAACTAAGGTTCTGAAGTTAATACTATGGTTTGAGTGTAGAAATGGTGTATTGAAGAAGCTTCTCAGCCACGGTCAGAATAGGTGGAGGTAAGAAAGTTTCTGAAGTTAATATTTGGGTTCGTGTGTAGAAATGGTGTATGGAATAAGCTTCTTAGCCAAGGTCATTATAGGTGATGGTAAGTTAGGTTCTGAAGTTAATGCTCGGTTTTGTGTGAAGAAATTGTGTATGAGAGAAGCTTCTCTGCCACGGTCAGAAAAATGCAGGTAAGTAAGGTTCTTAAGTAAATACGTGGGTTTGTGTTTTGAAATGGTGTATGGAGGATACTTCTCAGCAACGGTCAGAAAAGGTGAAGGTTAGTAAGGTTCTGAAGTAAATACTTGGGTTTGTGTATAGTAATGGTGTTAAGAAGAAGCTTCTCAGCCACCGTCAGAATAAATGGAAGAAAATAAGGTTGTGAAATTAATGCTATACGTGTTTGTGTATAAATGGTGTGTGGAATAAACGCCTCAGCCAAGGTCATTATAGTTGATGGTAAGTTAGGTTCTGAAGTAAATGCTCGGTTTTGTGTGAAGAAATTGTGTATGGAAGAAGCTTCTCAGTCACGGTCAGAATAGGTGGAGGTAAGTTAGGTTCTGAAGTAAATGCTCGGTTTTGTGTGTAGAAATGGTGTATTAAAGAAGCTTCGCAGCCATCATCAGAAAAGGTGCAGGTAAGTAAGGTTCTGAAGTTTATATTTAAGTTTGTGTGTAGAAATGGTGTATAAAAGAAGCTTCGCAGCCATGGTCAGAAAAGGTGCAGGTTAGTTTGGTTCTGAAGTTAATACTTGGGTTTGTGTAGAAATGGTGTATTGAAGAAGCTTCTCAGCCCCGGTCAGAATATATGGAGGTAAGTTAGGTTCTTAAGTTTATATTTGAGTTTGTGTTTCGAAATAGTGTATGGAAGAAGCTTCTCAGCCATGGTCAGAAAAGGTGCAGGTAAGTTAGGTTTTGAAGTTAATACTTGGGTTTGAGTGTTGAATTGGTGTATGGAAGAAGCTTCTCAGCCACGGTCAGAATATGTGGAGGTTTAGTTAGGTTCTGAAGTTGGCCGGTAAGTTAGGTTCTCAAAGTTAATATTTGGGTTTGTGTGTTGAAATGGTGCATAGAAGAAGCTTCTCAGCAACGGTCAGAAAAAGGTGGAGGTAAGTTAGGTTCTAAAGTTAATATTTGAGTTTGTGTGTAGAAATGGTGTATGAAAGAAGCTTCTCAGCCACGGTCAGAATAGGTGGAGGTAAGTAAGGTTCTGAAGTTAATATTTGAGTTTGTGTGTAGAAATGGTGTATGGAAGAAGCTTCTCAGCCAGTCAGAAAAGTCAGGTAAGTTTAGGTTCTAGTAAATATTTGGTGTGTAGAAATGGTTTGGAAGAAGCTTCAAGGTCAGAAAAGGTGCGGTAAGTTAGGTTCTGAAGCATATTTGAGTTTGTGTTTCGAAATGGTGTATGGATGAAGCTTCTCAGCCACGGTCAGTATAGGTAGAGGTAAGTTAGTTTCTGAAGTTAATATTTGGGTTCGTGTGTAGAAATGGTGTGTGGAATAAGCTTCTCAGCCATAATCAGAAATGGTGCAGGTAAGTAAGATTCTGAAGTTTATCTTTGAGTTTGCGTGAAGAAATGATGTATTAAAAAGCTTCGCAGCCATGGTCAGAAAAGGTGCACGTAAGTTAGTTTCTGAAGTAAATACTTGCGTTTGAGTGTAGAAATGGTGCATGGAAGAAGCTTCTCAGCCAGGGTCAGAATATGTTGAGGTAAGTTTAGTTTTGAGGTTTATTATTGAGTTTGTGTGTAGAAATGGTGTATGAAAGAAGCTTCGCAGCCATAATCAGAAATGGTGCAGGTAAGTAAGATTCTTAAGTTTATCTTTGAGTTTGCGTGAAGAAATGATGTATAAAAAAAGCTTCGCATCCATGGTCAGAAAAGGTGCAGGTAAGTTAGGTTCTGAAGTTAATACTTGGGTTTGAGTGTTGAAATGGTGCATGGAAGAAGCTTCTCAGCCAGGGTCAGAATATGTGGAGGTAAGTTAGGTTCTGAAGGTTAATATTTGAGTTTGTGTTTCGAAACGGTGTATGGAAGAAGCTTCTCAGCCACGGTCAGAATAGGTGGAGGTAAGTTTGTTTCTAAAGTTAATATTTGGGTTCGTGTGTAGAAATTGTGTTTGGAAGAAGCTTCTCTGCCCATTTAGAAAAGGTACAGGTAAGTTAGGTTCTTATGTAAATACTTGGGTTTGTGTGTTGAAATGGTGAATGGAGGAAGCTTCTCAGCAACGGTCAGAAAAGGTGGTGGTAAGTTAGGTTCTTAAGTTTATATTTGAGTTTTTGTGTAGATATTGTGCATAAAAGAAGCTTCTCAGCAACGGTCAGAAAAGGTGCAGTTAATTAAGGTTCTGAAGTTTATATTGGAATTTGTGTGTCAAAATGGTGTATTAAAGAAGCTTAGCAGCCATGGTCAGAAAAGGTGCAGGTAAGTAAGGTTCTGAAGTTAATACTTTGGTTTGAGTGTAGAAATGGTGTATGGAAGAAGCTTCTTAGCCACGGTCAGAATATGTGGAGGTTATCTAGGTTCTGAAGTTTATATTTGAGTTTGTGTTTCGAAATGGTGTATGGAATAAGCTTCTCAGCCAAGGATATTGAAGGTGATGGTAATTTAGGTTCTGAAGTTAATGCTCGTTTTTGTGCGAAGAAATTGTGTATGGAAGGAGCTTCTCTGCCACGGTCAGAAATGATGCAGGTAAGTCAGTTGATTAAGTAAATACTTGGGTTTGTGTTGAAATGGTGTATGGAAGAAGCTTCTCAGCCACGGTCAGAAAAGGTGCAGGTAAGTAAGGTTCTGAAGTAAAACCTTGGGTTTGTGTGTAGTTATGGTGTTCAGCAGAAGCTTCTCAGCCACGGTCAGAAAAGGTGGAAGAAAGTTAGGTTGTGAAGTAAAAACTAAGGTTTTTTGTGTATAAATAGTGTGTGCAACAAGCTTCTCAGCCGCGAACAGAAAAGGTGAAGGTAAGTCAGGTTCTGCAATTAATACTTGGGTTTGTGGGTAAAAATGGTGTAAAAAAGAAGCTTCTCAGCCACGGTCAAAATATGTGGAGGTAAGTTAGTTCCTGAAGTTAATATTTGGGTTCGTGTGTAAAAATGTTGTGTGGAATAAGCTTCTCAGCCAAGGTCATTAAAGGTGATGGTAAGTTAGGTTCTGAAGTTAATGCTCGGTTTTGTGTAAAGAAATTAGGTATGGAAGAAAAGTCTCTGCCATAGTCAGAAAAGGTGGAGTTAAGTTAGGTTCTGAAGTTTATATTTGAGTTTGTGTGTAGAAATGATATATGGAAGAAGCTTCACAGCCATGGTCAGAATAGGTGGAGTTAAGTTAGTTTCTGAAGTTAATGGTCGGGTTCGTGTGTAGAAATGGCGTATGGAATAAGCTTCTCAGCCAAATTTATTATAGGTGATGGTAAGTTAGGTTCTAAAGTTAATGCTCGGTTTTGTGTGAAGACATTGTGTATGGAAGAAGCTTCTCTGCCACGGTCAGAAAAATGCAGGTAAGTAAGGTTCTTCAGTTAAAACTTGGATTTGTGTGTTCAAATGGTGTATGGAGAAAGCTTCTCAGCCACGGTCAGAATAGGTGGAGGTAAGTTATGTTCTGAAGTTAATATTTGAGTTTGTGTGTAGATATTGTTTATAAAAGAAGCTTATTAGCAACGGTCTGAAAAGGTGCAGGTAAGTAAGGTTCTGAAGTTAATACTTGAGTTTGTGTGTAGTAATGGTGTTTAGAAAAAACTCCTCCGCCGCGGTCAGAATAGGTGGAAGAAAATAAGGTTGTAAGGTAATACTTAGGTTTTTCTGTATAAATGGTGTGTGCAACAAGCTTCTCAGCCGCGGTCAGAAAAGGTGCAGTTAAGTCAGGTTCTGCAGTAAATACTTGGGTTTGTGTGAAGAAATGCTGTATGGAATAAGTTTCTCAGCCACGGTCAGAATATGTAGAGGTAAGTTAGTTTCTGAAGTTAATATTTGAGTTCGTGTGTAGAAATGGTGTGTGGAATAAGCTACTCAGCAAAGGTCATTATTATTTTTATTATTTTTATTTATTGCTAGTTTACAGGCAAGGTCAAAAGGGATATATACAGTAAGGGGTCCAGCTGACAGTGAAAAAAAACTCCTGATCGTTCTTTAAGGTATTTCCAGGAGAAAAAACTGCAGCTTGTTGAACAGATTAAAGTTTAGGACAGGGAAGTGTTGACACAGGTGCACAGTGTAGTACTTCTCCTTTCGGTGTTGTGGATCTGGTCTTCTGTACTAGCAGCAAGTATGCCGGCAAGCGGCTGCTAGCTGTAGACTGAGGAATAACCCGATTACGGACTACAGAGCCAGCAATATTGCCTTCAGCATGAAGTCCGGCATAGGATTCAGAGTCCGTGGACGCCATCAGAACGGAAAAGAGCTTCCAGAGAATCAGCACCCAACATTTGCGGAAGGTGTCCTGAATGTAGAAAATTAGTGACAGCTCTCGTAAACAAAGGATAGTTTTGCTAAATTTTAATAATTCTGGGTAGTTTATTCCAGATTGCTATAGCATTTACCGAAAAAAACTGACGGTATTTAACGGTGCGTGCCAAAGGAAGAAATAAGAATACATCTCTATGATTGGTGCGCCGACAGTGGTCGAGCTGCCTCAGGGATGTAAGGGGGTTAAAGGTAAAACCGTTTAAAAGCTTGAACAGTAAAAAAAGTCCCTTCTGTAATCTTCGAAGCCACAACGGGTCGAGGCTTGTAAGCTCACAGCGTTGTTGGCAGGACAGGTTTCTGTGCTCTGAAGTAATAACTCTTTTAGTAAAGAAGTGCTGGACTGATTCTATCTTCCTCCGTTCACTCGCGTGCAGAAGGCTAAATAGAAACGAGCAGTATTCCAGACTAGGTCTGACATACATTT
This sequence comes from Schistocephalus solidus, assembly GCA_017591395.1. NCBI lineage: Eukaryota > Metazoa > Platyhelminthes > Cestoda > Diphyllobothriidea > Diphyllobothriidae > Schistocephalus > Schistocephalus solidus. The sequence goes on from WEDG01000114.1 coordinate 5,677, forward strand.
TATAAAGGCTGGTCCTAATATTGAGGGTTTTAAAATTTCTGAGAATAAACCCAGTGGTTTGGCGTGCTTTAGAGACAATCAGGGCGCAGTGCTCTGACAGATTAAGACTACTAGAATATGATATGCCCAGATCCGTTATAAACCCGGGCACATTTAAGTCATGACCGTCTATGCTTAGATGAGGCTGATGGTTGTCACAGCTAACCATAATGGAGCATTTGTGCCAAGAGAGCGAAAGGCGCCATGTGCGATACCACTGAGCGAAGGCTTGAAGATCCTTTTTTAAGAGCTCAAGCACAATGTGGCGATCGACCGGTTTATAACGATAGGCAACTTTTAAATCATCAGTGTACATAAAGGGCCTACCATACTGAAAACAATCAGGAACATCGTTCACAAAAAGGCAAAATAGAAGCGGGCCGAGTACACTACCCTGAATAACGCCACTCCTCACGTGCGTGGGGTTGGAGATAACATCGGAAATTTTTACCCGTTGTGCGCGATCATTCAAATAGGAGGATATTAAGTTCAGAAGCTTGTTACCTATGCCGAAGGAGGTAAGTTTCAGCAGGAGGAGATCGTGGTCAACACGATCAAAAGCCTTCGTGAAGTCGAAATAAACGGTGTAAATTGCAAAACCACTATCTCTAGATTGTAGCACATGATCAAAGTAAGAGAGCTGGCAGGTGTCACAGGATCTTTTTTCGAGAAACCCATGCTGAGTCGCATTAAGTAGGTTATTCTCTGTTAGGTGACGCATCAAATTGTCTTTAATCAAGGTCTCTAATATCTTCGAGGCTGCTGGCAGTGTATTTATTGGCCTAAAGTCGTCAAATGACGTAGTTCTGCCGTGTTTGGGTATAGGCAAAATGTGCGATTCCTTCCATAAAATAGGGAAGGTTTCACTTTCAAGAGCAAGATTGAATATCTTATACAGAAGTGACGGAAATATATCATTTGCATCCGCCTTTAGAACGCTGACCGGGACGCCATCTGGTCCAGGACTGTAAGATTGGCGAGAACGCCGAATGGCTACGGTTACGTCCCAGAGGGTAAAAAGTTATGTTTTCGAGGACGTTACCGGTCCAAACCCGGACGTTTGGAAAGGGGGCAGCCAAATGTTCACTGAAAGTTCTAGACAAGAAGGCATTGAAGCTATCAGCCGTCAACTTAGCGTCAGCTATAGGGTTTCCAAAAGCATCTCGAAGTACAGGGTACGGAGTTTTCTCTGCGATTTTACAGTCCGCGAAAAGAGTTTTGCAACATTGTACGAAGGGTTTTCGGCAAAGTTAACCTCTTCAGCTAGTCGCTTTTCTTCGGAGAGCCTCTTAGCCTGTTCAAAGATTTGCTGGATCAATGGCAGGACGGAAGTGTCATTTAGTCGATGAAAACGACGCGAGAGTCTACGCAATCTACGGTGGAAAGGTAAAGGGAGGTAGACTTCATCCTTGACATTAATTATTTTCTTACGAGGAACAAAACGAGAAATGAGTGGACCTAGAACTTGGTAGAATGTATCAGTACAAACATTCACATCCAAACATAGAAAGAAGTTAGTCCAATCGTGGGAATTAAGATGTGTTAGGAATTCCCCCATATTTGCTGATCGGAAATCGTGGAAAAAGCTATATTTTTTTGAAAACGTTTCATCAGCCTCGATTTCTAGTGAAGAAGCAACTATAGCATGGTCTGAACTCCCAAGTGGGTCTAAAGGTGAAACTGACAGTGGCTGACAACCTCTGCAGAAGATAAGATCAAGTATGTTTGATCCTCGGCTGGGAAAATCAACTACCTGATCCCACATGCCAGTATCTATGGCCTCAAGCAAGTTTTCGAACTTTGCAGGACCGGAAGGTGGAAACCAATGAACTTCAGGGAGATTGAAGTCACCTGCAATCAAGCAGTACTTCATATTTAGGTCAACTGCGGCATGAAATGCCTGTGAGAGACGGAGATCGTAATCCCCACTTGCGTTTGCGGGGCGATAGACACAACCGACGAGCAAAGAGTAGTTATCTTTAAGAACTACTCGGAGCCAACAACTCTCTTCTACCGCGGTAAATTGTCGATTATCCAACGGCAGAAAGGTAAGTGGCTGCTTAATATAGATGCAGCTTCCTCCGCCACGGCCCTCGTGTCGATCGTTACGAATATAGTCGTACCCTTGAATATTGAGTTCAGAGTTGGATACACAGGGTGTTGCCCAAGTCTCTGTAACTATTACAATGTCGGGGCAGTGGATGAAAGCCAGAGTCTGGAGCAATGGCATCTTATTAAGCAGAGATCTGGCATTTAATACGAATAATTTAAGCGCGCACGTTTTTGGTTTCTGAGAAGGGACAGTTAGGCTGTCAGAGTGAATGCCTTCGGCCAAAGAAATGGTCTTTTCACTTGAACAATTTGTCCGTTTCTTATTTGGAAATGTGCCTCGCCATTGGTCCTTCGTGTTTCCAGTTCTATTATTAACTGTCTCATTTTTAGTCTCGCCTTCAGTCCGTATATCGGTTGAAAAAAAACTTCAGAATGCAGCCCCCGTAGGGTTGTTTTTCTCTGTAGCAGGAGCTGTGCCTGTGCTTCGTTTTCCAAGATGATTTTAAGAGGTCTTGGTCGAGAATTTGATTCGGGTGCGGACAGAGCTTTCCCTATTCTATATGCCTTGAGAATGTGGATGGACTCGCCGTCCGTTAAAATCGTTTTTTGCATACAATTGAAGGAGATCCAAGTCATGTTTGACTCGCTCATTGGAATACTTGAAGCTGACTCCGGGACCCCTTTAATGACTAAATTATGTTTTCGACTCAAACGAGGGCCCGTTTGTAACTCAGATCTTTCAGCTGAGTGAGAACTGGTAACCAATTCACTTGGCCCGGTAGGTCCACATGAACTGGGTGTTGGGCAGGCTAGAGCCAAATCTCTGCAAGACTTGTTCTTCTTAGACCTTTTCTTCCTTGGCTTAACGAACTCGCCAACCTCTTCAACATCGTTTGTTGGTGCATCGTCTACCAGTGATGTGGCGATGGGCGGTAAAGCCAGATTAGTGCTGATGCTACCCGAACTAAGTACCAGTAGAGTGGCGCAAGGACAAGATGGGGCTCCCTTCGGAAGTAGCGAAATTTCCTCTGGTTTACCGGGTCCAGCAGTCGCGAAATGTTAAATGTGACTTTTATGTAAGCTTGAAAAAGCTATGAATGAATACGAATTTTGCTTTGTTGTAGGTTTATTACGAACAGGGGCGTTTTTAGGTGATGGTAAGTTAGGTTCTGAAGTTAATGCTGGGTTTTGGGTGAAAAAATTGTGTATGGAAGAAGCTTCTCAGTCACGGTCAGAATAGGTGGAGGTAGGTAATGTTTTGAAGTTTATACTTTGGTGAGTGCGTAGAAATGGTTTATGGAAGAAGCTTCTCAGCCACGGTCAGAATAGGTGGAGTAAAGTTATATTCTGAAGTTTATATTTGAGTTTGTGTGTAGAAATGGTGTATAAAAGAAGCTTCGCAGCCATAATCAGAAAAGGTGCAGGTAAGTAAGGTTCTAAATTTAATATTTGAGTTTGTGTGTAGATATGGTGCATAAAAGAAGCTTCTCAGCAACAGTCAGAAAAGGTGCAGGTAATTAATGTTCTGAAGTTTATATGTGAATTTGTGTGTAAAAATGGTGTTTAAAAGAAGCTTAGCAGCCATGGTCAGAAAATGTGCAGGTAAGTAAGGTTCTGAAGTTAATACTTGGGTTTGAGTTTAGAAATGGTGTATGGAAAAAGCTTCTCAGCCACCGTCAAAATATGTGGAGGTAAGTTAGCTTCTGAAGTTAATGGTTGGTTTTGTGTAAATAAATTTTGTATGGAAGAAGCTACTCAGCCACGGTCAAAATAGGAGGAGATAAGAAAGGTACTAAATTTTATATTTGAGTTTGTGTGTATAAATTGTGTATAAAAAAAGCTTCGCAGCCATGGTCAGAAAAGGTGCATGTAAGTAAGGTTCTGAAGTTAATACTTGGGTTTGAGTGAAAAATGGTGTATGGAAGAAGCTTCTCAGCCACGGTCAGAATATGTGGAGGAAAAATAGTTTCTGAAGTTTATATTTGAGTTTGAGTTTTGAAATGGTGTATGGAAGAAGCTTCTCAGCCACCGTGAAAATAGGAGGAGGTAAGTTAGTTTCGAAAGTAAATATTTGGGTTCGTGTGTAGAAATGGTGTATGAAATAAGCTTCTCAGCCAAATTCATCATAGGTGATGGTAATTTAGGTTCTGAAGTTAATGCAGGGTTTTGTGTGAAGAAATTGTGTATGAGAGAAGCTTCTCTGCCACGGTCAGAAAAATGCAGGTAAGTAAGGTTCTTAAGTAAATACTTGGGTTTGTGTGTTGAAATGGTGTAAGTAGGAAGCTTGTCAGCCACGGTCAGAATATGTGGAGGTAGGTTAGTTTGTTAAGATAATATCAAGGTTCGTGTGTAGAAATGGTGCGTGGAATAAACTTCTCAGCCAAGGTCATTATAGTTGATGGTAAGTTAGGTTCTGAAGTTAATGATCGGTTTTGTGTGAAAAAATTGTGTATGGAAGAAACTTCTCAGTCAGGTCAGAATAGGTGGAGGTAAGTAAGGTTCTGAAGTTAATACTTGGGTTTGAGTGTAGAAATGGTGCATGGAAGAATCTTCTCAGCCATGGTCAGAATATGTGGAGGTTAGTTAGGTTCTGAAGTTTTATATTTGAGTTTGTGTTTTGAAATTGTGTATGAAAGAAGCTTCTCAGCCACGGTCAGCATCGGTGGAGGTAAGTTAGTTTCTGAAGTTAATATATGGGTTGGTGTGTATAAATGGTGTTAAGAATCTTCTCAGCGACGGTCAGAATAGGTGGAAGAAAGTAAGGTTGTGAAGATTATACTAAGGTTTTTGTGTATAAGTGGTGTGTGCAACAAGCTTCTCAGCAGCGGTCAGAAAAGGTGCAGGTAAGTAAGGTTCTGCAGTAAATACTTGGGTTTGTGTGTGGAAATGGTGTATGGAAGAAGCTTCTCAGCCACGGTCAGAATATGTGGAGGTAAAAGTTAGTTTCTGAAGTTAATATTTGGGTTCTTGTGTAGAAATGGTGTGTGGAATAAGCTTCTCAGCCAAAGTGATGGTAAGTTAGGTTCTGAAGTTAATGCTCGGTTTTGTGTGAAGAAATTGTGAATAAAAGAAGCTTCTCAGTCACGATCAGAATAGGTGGAGGTAGGTTAGGTTTTGAAGTTTATACTTGTGTGAGTGTGTTAAAATGCTGTATGTAAGAAGCTTCTCAGCCATGGTCAGAATAGGTGGAGTTAAGTTAGGTTCTGAAGTTTATATTTGAGTTTGTGTGTAGAAATGGTGTATAAAAGAAGCTTCGCAGCCATAATCAGAAAAGGTGCAGGTAAGTAAGGTTTTGAAGTTTATATTTGAGTTTGTGTGTAGAAATTATGTATAAAAGAAGCTTCGCAGCCATGGTCAGAAAGGGTGCAGGTAAGTAAGGTTCTGAAGTTAATACTTGGGTTTGAGTGTAGAAATGGTGTATGGAAGAACTTCTCAGCCATGGTCAGAATATGTGGATGTTAGGTAGGTTCTGAAGTTGATAGTTGAGTTTGTGTTTTGAAATGGTGCATGAATAAGGCTTCTCAGACACGGTCAGCATAGGTGTAGGTAAGTTAGCTTTTGAAGTAAATACTTGGGTTTGTGTGTAGTAATGGTGTTGAGAAGTAGCTTGTCAGCCACGGTCAGAATAGATGAAAGAAAGTAAATTTGTGAAATAAATACTAAGGTTTTTGTGTATAAGTGGTGTGTGCAACACGCTTCTCAGCCGTCGTCAGGAAAGGTGCAGGTAAGTAAGGTTCTGCACTAAATACTTGGGTTTGTGTGTAGAAATGGTGTATGGAAGAAGCTTCGCACTCACGGTCAGAATAGGTGGAGGTAAGTTAGGTTTTGAAGTTTATACTTTGGTGAGTGTGTAGAAATGGTGTATGGAAGAAGCTTCTCAGCCACGGTCAGAATATGTTGAGGTAAAGTAGTTTCTGAAGTTAACATTTGGGTTCGTGTTTTGAAATGGTGTGTGGAATAATCTTCTAAGCCAAAGTCATTATAAGTGATGGTTAGTTAGGTTCTGAAGTTAATGTGTGGTTTTGTGTGAAAAAAATTGAGTATAGAAGAAGCTTCTCAGTCACGGTCAAAATAGGTGGAGGTTAAGTTAGGTTCTGAAGTTTTTATTTGAGTTTGTGTGTAGAAATGGTGTATAAAAGAAGCTTCGCAGTCATAATCAGAAAAAGTGCAGGTTAGTAAGTTTCTAAAGTTTATATTTGAGGTTGTGTGTAGAAATGGTGTATTAGAGAAGCTTCGCAGCCATGGTCAGAAAAGGTGCAGGTAAGTAAGGTTCTGAAGTTAATACTTGGGTTTAAGTGTAGAAATGGTGCTAAGAAGAAGAAACTCAGCAACGGTCAGAATATGTAGAGGTAAGTTAGATTTTGAAGATAATGCTAAGGTTTTTGTGTATAAATGGTGTGTGAAACAAGCTTCTCAGCCGAGGTCAGCAAAGGTGCAGGTTAGTAAGTTTCTGCAGTAAATACTTGGGTTTGTGCTTTAGAAATGGTGTATAGAAGAAGCTTCTCAGCCACGATCAGAATATGTGGAGGTTAGTTAGTTTCTGAAGTTAATATTTGTGTTCGTGTGTTGAAATGGTGTGTGGAATAAGCTTCTTAGCCAAGTTCATTATATGTGATTGTAAGTTTGGTTCTGAAGTTAATGCTCGGTTTTGTGTGAAGAATTTGTGAATAAAAGAAGCTTCTCAGTCACGGTCAGAAAAGGTGGTTGTAAGTATGGTTTTGAAGTTTATACTTGGGTGAGTGTGTAGAAATGGTGTATGGAAGAAGCTTCACTGCCACGGTCAGAAAAGGTGCAGGTAAGTAAGGTTCTTTAGTAATTACTTGGGTTTGTATGTTGAAATGGTGTATGGTGGAAGCTTTTCAGCCGCGGTCAGAATAGTGGATGAAAGTAAGGTTTTTAAGTAAATACTAAGGTTTTTGTGTATAAATGTTATGTGCAACAAGCTTCTCAGCAGCGGTCAGAATATGTGGAGGTAAAATTGTTTTTGAAGTTAAAATTTGTGTTCGTGTGTAGAAATGGTGTGTGGAATAAGCTTCTTAGCCTAGGTCATTATAAGTGATGGTAAGTTAGGTTCTGAAGTTAATGCTCGGTTTTGAGTGAAGAAATTGTGAATAAAAGAAGCTTCTCAGTCACGGTCAGAAAAGGTGGTTGTAAGTATGGTTTTGAAGTTTATACTTGGGTGAGTGTGTAGAAATGGTGTATGGAAGAAGCTACTCAGCCACGGTCAGAATAGGTGGAGTTAAGGTAGGTTCTTAAGTGAATATTTGAGTTTGTTTGTAGAAATGGTGTATAAAAGAAGCTTCGCAGCAATAATCAGAAAAGAAGCAGGGTAGTAAGGTTCTGAAGTTTATATTTGAGTTTGTGTGTATAAATGCTGTATAAAAGAAGCTAAGCAGCCATGGTCAGAAAAGGTGCAGGTAAGTAAGGTTCTAAAAAGTTGATACTTGGGTTTAAGTGTAGAAATGGTGTATGGAAGAAGCTTCTAAGCCACGGTCAGAATATGTGGAGGTAAGTTAGGTTCTGAAGTTTATATTTGAGTTTGTGTTTCGAAATGGGGTATGGAAGAGTCTTCTCAGCCACGGTCAGAATAAGTGGAGGTAAAGTAGTGTCTGAAGTTAATATTTGGGTTCGTGTTTTGAAAAAGTGTGTGGAATAATCTTCTAAACCAAGGTCATTTTAAGTGATGGTTAGTTAGGTTCTGAAGTTAATGCTCGGGTTTGTGTGAAAAAAATTGAGTATAGAAGAAGCTTCTCAGTCACGGTCAAAAAAGGTGGATGTTAAGTTAGGTTCTGAAGTTTTTTATTTGAGTTTGTGTGTAGAAATGGTGTATAAAAGAAGCTTCGCAGTCATAATCAGAAAAAGTGCAGGTTAGTAAGTTTCTAAAGTTTATATTTGAGGTTGTGTGTAGAAATGGTGTATTAGAGAAGCTTCGCAGCCATGGTCAGAAAAGGTGCAGGTAAGTAAGGTTCTGAAGTGATTACTTGTGTTTGAGTGTAGAAATGGTGCTTAGAAGAAGAAACTCAGCCACGGTCAGAATATGTGGAGGTAAGTTAGATTTTGAAGATAATGCTAAGGTTTTTGTGCATAAATGGTGTGTGCAACAAGCTTCTCAGCCACGGTCAGCAAAGGTGCAGGTTAGTAAAGGTTCTGCAGTAAATACTTGGGTTTGTGTGTAGAAATGGTGTATGGAAGAAGCTTCTCAGCCACGGTCAGAATATGTGGAGGTAAGTTAGTTTCTGAAGTTAATATTTGTGTTCGTGTGTTGAAATGGTGTGTGGAATAAGCTTCTCAGCCAAGGTCATTATATGTGATTGTAAGTTTGGTTCTGAAGTTAATGCTCGGTTTTGTGTGAAGAAATTGTGTATGGAAGAAGCTTCACTGCCACGGTCAGAAAAGGTGCAGGTAAGTAAAGGTTCTTGAAAGTTAAGTACTAGGGTTTGTATGTTGAAATGGTGTATGGTGGAAGCTTTTCAGCCGCGGTCAGAAAGGTGGATGAAAGTAAGGTTTTTAAGTAAATACTAATGTTTTTGTGTATAAATGTTATGTGCATCAAGCTTCTCAGCAGCGGTCAGAATATGTGGAGGTAAAATTGTTTTTGAAGTTAATATTTGTGTTCGTGTGTAGAAATGGTGTGTGGAATAAGCTTCTCAGCCTAGGTCATTATAAGTGATGGTAAGTTAGGTTCTGAAAATAATGCTCGGTTTTGTGTGAAGAAATTGTGAATAAAAGAAGCTTCTCAGTCACGGTCAGAAAAGGTGGTTGTAAGTATGGTTTTGAAGTTTATACTTGGGTGAGTGTGTAGAAATGGTGTATGGAAGAAGCTACTCAGCCACAGTCAGAATAGGTGGAGTTAAGGTAGGTTCTGAAGTGAATATTTGAGTTTGTTTGTAGAAATGGTGTATAAATGAAGCTTCGCAGCAACTAATCAGAAAAGAAGCAGGGTAGTAAGGTTCTGAAGTTTATATTTGAGTTTGTGTGTAAAAATGCTGTATAAAAGAAGCTAAGCAGCCATGGTCAGAAAAGGTGCAGGTAAGTAAGGTTCTAAAGTTGATACTTGGGTTTAAGTGTAGAAATGGTGTATGGAAGAAGCTTCTAAGCCACGGTCAGAATATGTGGAGGTAAGTTAGGTTCTGAAGTTTATATTTGAGTTTGTGTTTCGAAATGGGGTATGGAAGAGTCTTCTCAGCCACGGTCAGAATAAGTGGAGGTAAAGTATTTTCTGAAGTTAATATTTGGGTTCGTGTTTTGAAATAGTGTGTGGAATAATCTTCTTAGCCAAGGTCATTTTAAGTGATGGTTAGTTAGGTTCTGAAGTTAATGCTCGGTTTTGTGTGAAAAAAATTGAGTATAGAAGAAGCTTCTCAGTCACGGTCAAAATAGGTGGATGTTAAGTTAGGTTCTGAAGTTTTTATTTGAGTTTGTGTGTAGAAATGGTGTATAAAAGAAGCTTCGCAGTCATAATCAGAAAAAGTGCAGGTTAGTAAGTTTCTAAAGTTTATATTTGAGGTTGTGTGTAGAAATGGTGTATTAGAGAAGCTTCGCAGCCATGGTCAGAAAAGGTGCAGGTAAGTAAGGTTCTGAAGTTAATACTTGGGTTTGAGTGTAGAAATGGTGCTAAGAAGAAGAAACTCAGCAACGGTCAGAATATGTGGAGGTAAGTTAGATTTTGAAGATAATGCTAAGGTTTTTGTGTATAAATGGTGTTTGCAACAAGCTTCTCAGCCACGGTCAGCAAAGGTGCAGGTTAGTAAGGTTCTGCAGTAAATACTTGGGTTTGTGTGTAGAAATGGTGTATGGAAGAAGCTTCTCAGCCACGGTCAGAATATGTGGAGGTAAGTTAGTTTCTGAAGTTAATATTTGTGTTCGTGTGTTGAAATGGTTGTGTGTGAATAAGCTTCTCAGCCAAAGGTCATTATATGTGATTGTAAGTTTAGGTTCTGAAGTTAATGCTCTGGTTTGTGTGAAGAAATTGTGTATGGAAGAAAGCTTCACTAGCCACGGTCAGAAAAGGTGCAGGTAGTAAGGTTCTTGAAAAGTAATTACTTGGGTTTGTATGTTGAAATGGTGTATGGTGGAAGCTTTTCAGCCCGCATGGTCAGAAAAGGTGGATGAAAGTAAGGTTTTTGAAGCTAAATACTAATGTTTTTGTGTATAAATGTTATGTGCATCAAGCTTCTCAGCCAGCGGTCAGAATATGTGTAGGTAAAATTGTTTTTGAAGTTTATATTTGACGTTCGTGTGCAGAAATGGTGTGTGGAATAAGCTTCTCAGCCTAGGTCATTATAAGTGATGGTAAGTTAGGTTCCTGAAAAATAATGCTCGGTTTTGTGGAAGAAATTGTGAATAAAAAGAAGCTTCTCAGTCACGGTCAGAAAAAGGTGGTTGTAAGTATGGTTTTGAAGTTTATACTTGGGTGAGTGTGTAGAAATGGTGTATGGAAGAAGCTACTCAGCCACGGTCAGAATAGGTGGAGTTAAGGTAGGTTCTGAAGTGAATATTTGAGTTTGTTTGTGAAATGGTGTATAAAGAAGCTCGCAGCAATAATCAGAAAGAAGCAGGGTAGTAAGGTTCTGAAGTTTATATTTGAGTTTGTGTGTATATGCTGTATAAAAGAAGCTAAGCAGCCATGGTCAGAAAAAGGTGCAGGTAAGCAAGGTTCTAAAAGCTGATACTTTGGGTTTAAGTGTAGAAATGGTGTATGGAAGAAGCTTCAAGCCACGGTCAGAAATAAGTGGAGGTAAGTTAGGTTCTCAGTTTATACTCTGAGTTTGTGCTGTCGAAATGGGGTATGGAAGAGTCTTCACAGCCACGGTCAGAATAAGTGGAGGTAAAGTTAGTTTCTGAAGTTAATATTTTGGGTTCGTGTGTAGAAATGGTGTGGAATAAGCTTCTAGCCAAGGTCATCTTTATGATGGTAGTTAGGTCTGAGTTAAATGCTCGTGGAAAAAACTGATATAGAAGAGCTCTCAGTCACGGTCAAAATAGGTGGATGTTAAGTTAGGTTCTGGAAGTTTATGTTTGACTTTGTGTGTAGAAATGGTGTATAAAAAGAGCTTCGCAGTCATAATCAGAAAAAGTGCAGGTTAGTAAGGTTCTGAAGTTTATATTTGAGGTTGTGTGTAGAAATGGTGTATTAGAGAAGCTTCGCAGCCATGGTCAGAAAAAGGTGCAGGTGCAAGGTTCTAAGCTAATTACTTGGGTTTGAGTGTAGAAATGGTGCTAAGAAGAAGAAACCTCAGCCAACGGTCAGAATATGTGGAGGTAAGTTAGATTTTGAAGATAATGCTAAGGTTTTTGTGTATAAATGGTGTTTGCAACAAGCTTCTCAGCCACGGTCAAAGCAAAAGGTGCAGGTTAGTAAGGTTCTGCAGTAAATACTTGGGTTTGTGTGTAGAAATGGTGTATGGAAGAAGCTTCTCAGCCACGGTCAGAATATGTGGAGGTAAGTTAGTTTCTGAAGTTAATATTTGTGTTCGTGTGTTGAAATGGTGTGTGGAATAAGCTTCTCAGCCAAGGTCATTATATGTGATTGTAAGTTTGGTTCTGAAGTTAATGCTCGGTTTTGTGTGAAGAAATTGTGTATGGAAGAAGCTTCACTGCCACGGTCAGAAAAGGTGCAGGTAAGTAAGGTTCTTAAGTAATTACTTGGGTTTGTATGTTGAAATGGTGTATGGTGGAAGCTTTTCAGCCGCGGTCAGAAAGGTGGATGAAAGTAAGGTTTTTAAGTAAATACTAATGTTTTTGTGTATAAATGTTATGTGCATCAAGCTTCTCAGCAGCGGTCAGAATATGTGTAGGTAAAATTGTTTTTGAAGTTTATATTTGAGTTCGTGTGTAGAAATGGTGTGTGGAATAAGCTTCTCAGCCTAGGTCATTATAAGTGATGGTAAGTTAGGTTCTGAAAATAATGCTCGGTTTTGTGTGAAGAAATTGTGAATAAAAGAAGCTTCTCAGTCACGGTCAGAAAAGGTGGTTGTAAGTATGGTTTTGAAGTTTATACTTGGGTGAGTGTGTAGAAATGGTGTATGGGAAGAAGCTACTCAGCCACGGTCAGAATAGGTGGAGTTAAGGTAGGTTCTGAAGTGAATATTTGAGTTTGTTTGTAGAAATGGTGTATAAAAGAAGCTTCGCAGCAATAATCAGAAAAGAAGCAGGGTAGTAAGGTTCTGAAGTTTATATTTGAGTTTGTGTGTATATATGCTGTATAAAAGAAGCTAAGCAGCCATGGTCAGAAAAGGTGCAGGTAAGTAAGGTTCAAAAGTTTATACTTTGGTTTAAGTGTAGAAATGGTGTATGGAAGAAGCTTCTAAGCCACGGTCAGAATAAGTGGAGGTAAGTTAGGTTCTGAAGTTTATATTTGAGTTTGTGTTTCGAAATGGGGTATGGAAGAGTCTTCTCAGCCACGGTCAGAATAAGTGGAGGTAAGTTAGTTTCTGAAGTTAATATTTGGGTTCGTGTGTAGAAATGGTGTATGGAATAAGCTTCTCAGCCAAATTCATTATAGGTGATAGTAAGTAAGGTTTTTAAAATAAATGCTCGGATTTGTGTGAAGAAATTGTGTATGGAAGAAGCTTCTCTGCCACGGTCAGAAAAGGCGCAGGTTAGTTAAGTTCTTAAGTAAAAACTTGGGTTTGTGTGTTGAAATGGTGTATGTAGGAAGCTTCCCAGCCACGGTCAGAATAGGTGGAGGTAAGTTAGGTTCTGAAGTTAATATTTGAGTTTGTAAGTTGATATGGTGTATAAAAGAAGCTTATTAGCAACGGTCAGAAAAGGTGCAGGTAAGTAAGGTTCTGAAGTTAATACTTGGGTTTGAGTGTAGGAATGGTGTATGGAAGAAGCTTCTCAGCAACGGTCAGAAAAGGTGCAGGAAAGTTATGTTCTTAAGTAAAAACTTGGGTTTGTGTCTTGAAATGGTGTATGGAAGAAGCTTCTCAGCCACGGTCAGAATATGTGGAGGTAAGTTAGTTTCTGAAGTTAATATTTGGGTTCGTGTGTAGAAATGGTGTGTGGAATAAGCTTCTCAGCCAAAGGTTATTATAGATGATGGTAAGTTAGGTTCAGAAATTAATGCTCGATTTTTGTTTGCAGAAATTGCATTTGGAAGAAGCTTCTCAGTCACAGTCAGAATAGATGGAGGTTAGTTAGGTTTTGAAGTTTATACTTGGGTGAGTGTGTGGAAAATGGTGTATGAGAGAAGCTTCTCAGCCACGGTCAGAATAGGTGGAGTTAAGTTAGGTTCTGGAAGTTTATATTTGAGTTTGTGTTTCTGAAATGGGGGTATGGAAGAGTCTTCTCAGCCACGGTCCAGAATAAGTGGAGGTAAGTTAGTTTCTGAAGTTAATATTTGGGTTCATTGTGTAGAAATGGTGTATGGAATAAGCTTCTCAGCCAAATTCATTATAGGTGATAGTAAGTAAGGTTTTTAAAATAAATGCTCGGATTTGTGTGAAGAAATTGTGTATGGAAGAAGCTTCTCTGCCACGGTCAGAAAAGGCGCAGGTTAGTTAAGTTCTTAAGTAAAAACTTGGGTTTGTGTGTTGAAATGGTGTATGTAGGAAGCTTCCCAGCCACGGTCAGAATAGGTGGAGGTAAGTTAGGTTCTGAAGTTAATATTTGAGTTTGTAAGTTGATATGGTGTATAAAAGAAGCTTATTAGCAACGGTCAGAAAAGGTGCAGGTAAGTAAGGTTCTGAAGTTAATACTTGGGTTTGAGTGTAGGAATGGTGTATGGAAGAAGCTTCTCAGCAACGGTCAGAAAAGGTGCAGGAAAGTTATGTTCTTAAGTAAAAACTTGGGTTTGTGTCTTGAAATGGTGTATGGAAGAAGCTTCTCAGCCACGGTCAGAATATGTGGAGGTAAGTTAGTTTCTGAAGTTAATATTTGGGTTCGTGTGTAGAAATGGTGTGTGGAATAAGCTTCTCAGCCAAGGTTATTATAGATGATGGTAAGTTAGGTTCCGAAATTAATGCTCGATTTTGTTTGCAGAAATTGCATTTGGAAGAAGCTTCTCAGTCACGGTCAGAATAGATGGAGGTTAGTTAGGTTTTGAAGTTTATACTTGGGTGAGTGTGTGGAAATGGTGTATGAGAGAAGCTTCTCAGCCACGGTCAGAATAGGTGGAGTTAAGTTAGGTTCTGAAGTTTATATTTGAGTTTGTGTGTAGAAATTGTGTAAAAAGAAGCTTCGCATTCATAATCAGAAAAGGTGCAGGTAAGTAAGGTTCTTAAGTTTATATTTGAGTTTGTGTGTAGAAATGGTGTATAAAAGAAGCTTCGCAGCCATGGTCAGAAAATGTGCAGGTAAGTAAGGTTCTGAAGTTAATACTTGGGTTTGAGTGTACAAATGGTGTATGGAAGAAGCTTCTCAGCCATGTTCAGAATATGTGGAGGTTAGTTAGGTTCTGAAGTTTATATTGGAGTTTGTGTTTCAAAGTGGTTCTAGGAAGAATCTTCTCAGCCACGGTCAGAATTGGTGGAGGTAAGTTAGTTTCTGAAGTTTATATTTGGGTTCATGTGTAGAAATGGTGTATAAAAGAAGCTTCTCAGCCACGGTCAGAATAGGTGGAAGAAAGTAAGGTTGTGAAATTAATACTAAGGTTTTTTGTGTATAATTGGTGTGTGCAACAAGCTCCTCAGCTGCGGTTAGAAAAGGTGCAGGTAATTAAGGTTCTGAAGTTAATGCTCGGCTTTGTGTGAAAAAAATTGTGAATAGAGGAAGAACCTACTCAGTCACGGTCAGAATAGGTGGAGGACAGTTAGGTTCTAAAGTAAATGCTCGGTTTTGTGTGAAGAAATTGTGTATGGAAGAAGCTTCACTGCCACGGTCAGAAAAGGTGCAGGTAAGATAGGTTCTTAAGTAATTTCCTGGGTTTGTATGTTGAAATGGTGTATGGTGGAAGCTTTTCAGCCGCGGTCAGAAAGGTGGATGAAAGTAAGGTTTTTAAGTAAATACTAATGTTTTTGTGTACAAATGTTATGTGCATCAAGCTTCTCAGCAGCGGTCAGAATATGTGGAGGTAAAATTGTTTTTGAAGTCTTTATTTGTGTTCGTGTGTAGAAATTGTGTGTGGAATAAGCTTCTCAGCCTAGGTCATTATAAGTGATGGTAAGTTAGGTTCAGAAAATAATGCTCGGTTTTGTGTGAAGAAATTGTGAATAAAAGAAGCCTCAGTCACGGTCAGAAAAAGGTGGTTGTAAGTATGGTTTTGAAGTTTATTCTTGGGTGAGTGTGTAGAAATGGTGTATGGAAGAAGCTACTCAGCCACGGTCAGAATAGGTGGAGTTAAGGTAGGTTCTTAAGTGAATATTTGAGTTTGTTTGTAGAAATGGTGTATAAAAGAAGCTTCGCAGCAATAATCAGAAAAGAAGCAGGGTAGTAAGGTTCTGAAGTTTATATTTGAGTTTGTGTGCATAAATGCTGTATAAAAGAAGCTAAAAGCAGCCATGGTCAGAAAAAGGTGCAGGTCATTAAGGTTCTGAAGTTGATACTTGGGTTTAAGTGTAAAATGGTGTATGGAAGAAGCTTTAAGCCACGGTCAGAATATGTGGAGGTAAGTAGGTTCTGAAGTTTATATTTGAGTTTGTGTTTCGAAATGGTGAATGGAAGAAGCTTCTCAGCCACGGTCAGAATAGGTGGAGGTAAGTTAGTTTGTGAAGTTTATATTTGGGTTCGTGTGTAGAAATGGTGTATGGAATAAGCTTCTCAGCCAAGGTCATTATAGGTGATGGTAAGTTAGGTTCTGACGTTAATGCTCGGTTTTGTGTGAATAATTTGTGAATGTAAGAAGCTTCTCAGTCACGGTCAGAAAAGGTGGAGGTTAATTAGGTTTTGAAGTGTATACTTGTTGAGTGTGTAGAAATGGTGTTTGGAAGAAGCTTCTCAGCCACGGTCAGAATAGGTGGAGTTAAGTTAGGTTCTGAAGTTTATATTTGAGTTTGTGTGTAGAAATGGTGTATGTAAGAAGCTTCGCAGCCATGGTCAGAAAAGGTGCAGGTAAGTAAGGTTCTCAAGTTAATACTTGGGTTTGTGTGTAGAAATGGTGTATGCAAGAAGCTTCTCAGCCACGGTTAGAATATGTGGAGGTAAGTTAGCTTCTGAAGTTTATATTTGAGTTTGTGTTTCGAAATGGTGTATGGAAGAAGCTTCTCAGCAACGGTCAGAATAGGTGGAGGTAAGTTAGTTTCTGAAGTTAATATTTGGAATCGTGTGAAGAAATGGTGTATGTAAGAAGCTTCGCAGCCAAGGTCATTATAGGTGATGGTTAGTTAGGTTCTAAAGTTAATGCTCGGTTTTGAGTGAAGAAATTGTGTATGGAAGAAGCTAATCTTCCACGTTCAGAAAAGGTGCAGGTAAGTAAGGTTCTGCCGTTAATACTTGGGTTTGTGTGTTTAAATGGTGTATGTAGGAAGCTTCTCAGCCACGGTCAGATTAGGTGGAGGTTAGTTAGGTTCTGAAGTTAATATTTGAGTTTGTGTGTAGATATCGTGTATAAAAGAAGCTTCTCAGCAACGGTCAGAAAAGGTGCAGGTAAATAAGTTTCTGAAGTACATACTCGGGTTTGTGTGTAGTAATGGTGTTAAGAAGAATCTTTTCAGCCACGGTCAGAAAAGGTGGAGGAAAGTAAGGTTGTGAAGTTAATACTAAGGTTTTTGTGTATAAATTGTGTGTGCAACAAGCTTCTCAGTGCCGGTCAGAAAAGGTGCAGGTAAGTAAGTTTCTGCAGTAAATACGAAGGTTTGTGTGTAGAAATGGTGTATGGAAGAAGCTTCTCAGCCACGGTCAGAATAGGTGGAATTAAATTAGGTTCTGAAGTATATATTTGAGTTTGTGTGTAGAAATGGTGTGTGGAATAAGCTTTTCAGCCAAGGTCATTATAGGTGATGGTAAGTTAGTTTCTAAAGTTAATGCCCGGTTTTGTGTGAAGAAATTGTGTATGGAAGAAACTTCTCAGTCACGGTCTTAATAGGTGGAGGTAAAGTAGGTTTTGAAGTTTTATACTTGGGTGAGTGTTAAGAAATGGTGTATGGAAGAAGCTTCTCAGCCACGGTCAGAATAAGTGGAGTTAAGTTATGTTCTGAAGTTTAAATTTGAGTTTGTGTGTAGAAATGGTGTATAAAAGAAGCTTCGCAGCCATGGTCAGAAAGGTGCAGGTAAGTAGGTTCTGAAGTTTATATTTGAGTTTGAGTGTAGAAATGGTGTATGGAAAAGAAGCTTCTCAGCCATGGTCAGAAATAGTTGGAGGGAAGTTAGTTTCTAAGTTATATATTTGGGTTTCGTGTAGAAATGGTGTATGGAATAAGCTTTCTCAGCCATGGTCAGAATAGTGATGGTAGTTAGGTTTCTGAAAGTTTAATACTCGGTTTTGTGTGTAGAAATTGTATGAAGAAGCTTCGTCATGTCAGAATAGGTGGAGGTAAGTAAGGTTCTAGCTTTATATTTGAGTTTGTGTGTAGAAATTGTGTATAGAAGAAGCTTCTGCAGTCACAGTCAGAAATAGGTGGAGGTCAGTTAGGTTTCTGAAGTTTATATTTGGGTTTGAGTAGTTGAAAATGGTGTATAGAAAGAAGCTTCTCAGCCACGGGTCAGAATATGTGGAGGTAAGTTAGGTTCTGAAGTTTATATTTGAGTTTGTGTGTAGAAATGGTGTATAAAGAAGCTTCAGCCATGATCAGAATAAAAGGTGCAGGTAAGTTAGGTTCTGAAGTTTATATTTGAGTTTGTGTGTAGAAATGGTGTATAGAAGAAGCTTCCAGCCACGGTCAGAATAGGTGGAGGTAAAGTTATGTTCTGAAAGTTAATACTTTTTGGGTTTTGTGTGTAGAAATGGTGTATGGAAGAAGCTTCTCAGCCACGGTCATGAAATAGGTGGAGGTAAGTTAGGTTTCTGAAGTTAATATTTGGGTTTTCGTGTGTAGAAATGGTGTATGGAATAAGCTTCTCTGCCACGGTCAGAAATGTTGCAGGTAAGTAATGTTCTTAAGTAAATACTTGGGTTTGTGTGTTGAAATTGTGTATGGAAGAAGCTTCTCAGCCACGATCAGAATAGGTGGAGGTAAGTTAGTTTCTAAAGTTAATATTTGGGTTCGTGTGAAGAAATGGTGTATGGAATAAGCTTCTCAGCCAAGGTCATTATAGGTGATGGTAAGTTAGGTTCTGAAGTTAATGCTCGGTTTTGTGTGAACAAAATTTGTGTATGGAAGAAGCTTCTCAGTCACGGTCAGAATAGGTGAAGGTAAGTTAGGTTTTGAAGTTTATACTTGGGTGAGTGTGTAGAAATGGTGTATGGAAGAAGCTTCTCAGCCATGGTCAGAATAGGTGGAGTTAAGTTATGTTCTGAAGTTTTTATTTGAGTTTGTGTGTAGAAATGGCGTATAAAATAAGCTTCGCAGCCATGGTCAGAAAAGGTGCAGAAAAGTTATGTTTTTAAATTAATACTTGGGTTTGAGTGTAGAAATGGTGTATGGAAGAAGTTTCTCAGCCACGGTCAGAATAGGTGGACGTTAGTTAGTTTCTGAAGTTAATATTTGGGTTCGTGTGTAGAAATGGTGTATGGAATAAGCTTCTGAGCCAAGGTCATCATAGGTGATGGTAAGTTAGGTTCTAAAGTTAATGCTCGGTTTTGTGTTAAGAAATTGTGTATGGAAAAAGCTTCTCAGCCACGGTAAGAAAAGGTGCAGGTAAGTAAGGTTCTTAAGTAAATACTGGGGTTTGTGTGTTGAAATGGTGTATCGAGGAAGCTTCTCAGCCACGGTCAGAAAAGGTGATGTAAGTTAAGTTCTGAAGTTAATATTTGAGTTTGTGTGTAGATATGGTGTATAACAGAAGCTTCTCAGCAACGGTCTGAAAAGGTGCAGGTTAGTAAGGTTCTAAAGTTAAAACTTGGGTTTGTGTGTAAAAATGGTGTTAAGAAGAAGCTTCTCAGTCACGGTCAGAATAGGTTGACGTAAGTTAGGTTTTGAAGTTTATACTTGGGTGAGTGTGTAGAAATGGTGTATGGAAGAAGCTTCTCAGCCATGGTCAGAATAGGTGGAGTTAATTTAGGTTCTAAAGTTTATATTTGAGTTTGTGTGTAGCAATGGTGTATTAAAGAAGCTTCGCAGCCATGGTCAGAAAAGCTGCAGATAAGTAAGGTTCTGAAGTTACTACTTGGGTTTGAGTGTAGAAATGGTGTATGGAATAAGCTTCTCCAGCCAAAGGTCATTATAGGTGATGGTCAGTTAGGTTTCTGAAGTTAATACTCGGTTTTGTGTAGAAATGGTGTATGGAAGAAGCCTCTCAGCCAAGGTCATGAAAAGGTGATGGTAAGTTATGGTTCTGAAGTTAAATACTTCGGGTTTGTGTGTTGAAATGGTGTATGGAAGAAGCTTCTCAGCCATGGTCAGAAATAGGTGGAGTAAAGTTAGGGTTTCTGAAGTTATTTATTTGGGTTCGTGTGTTGAAATGGTGTATGGTATGAAGCTTCTCAGCCAAGGTCAGTATAGGTGATGGTAAGTTAGGTTCTCAAGTTAATGCTCTGGTTTTGTGTGTAGAAAATTGTGTATGGAAGAAGCTCCTCAGCCACGGTCAGAAAAGGTGGAGGTAAGTTAGGTTCTGAAGTTTATACTTGGGTAGTGTGTAGAAATGGTGTATGGAAGAAGCTTCTCAGCCACGGTCAGAATTAGGTGGAGTAGTTATGTTCTGAAGTTTTATATTTGAGTTTGTGTGTAGAAATGGTGTATGAAAAAGAAGCTTCTCAGCCATAATCAGAAAAGGTGCAGAGTATAGGTTCTGAAGTTTAATATTTGCGTTTTGTGTGTAAAAATGGTGTATAAGAAGAAGCTTCTCAGCCATGGTCAGAAACAGTGAGAAGTAAGTTAGGTTTCTTTAAATTAATACTTGGGTTTGAGTGTAGAAATGGTGTATGGAAGCAGCTTCCTCAGCCACGTCAGAATAGGTGGAGGTTAGCTAAGTTCCAAGTTACTACTTGGGTTCTGTGTGTAGAAATGGTGTATGGAATAATCTTCTGAGCCAAGGTCATATAGGTGGAGGTAAGTAAGGTTCCTGAAGTTAATGCTGGGTTTGTGTGTAGAAACTGTGTATGGAAGAAAGCTTCTCAGCCACGGCAAGTCAAAATAAGGGTAGATCAAGCAAGGTTTTTGAGTAAATACTCTGGTTTGTGTGCTGAAATGGTGTATCAAAAGAAGCTTCTCAGCCGACGGTCACAACAGGTGGAGGTAAGTCAGGTCTGAAGTGATACTGGGGTTTGTGCAGTAGAAAATGGTGTATGGGAAGAAGCTTCTCAGCCAAACGGTCAGAAAGAGGTGCAGGTTAGTAAGGTTCTGCGTAACACTTGGGGTTTGTGTGCAGAAAATGGTGTAGGAAGAAGCTCTCGCAGCCACGGTCAGAATAGGTTGACGTAAAGGTTTGAAAGTCGAATAATACTTGGGTTTGTGGTAGAAATGGTGTAGGAAGAAGCTTCTCAGCCACGGTCAGAATAGGTGGAGGTAAGTAAGATTCTGAAGTTACATCTTGAGTTTGGTGTGTAGAAATGGTGTATTGGAAAGAAGCTCAGCCATAGTCAGAAAAAGGTGCAGCAAGTATAGTTTCTGGAAGTATATACTTTGCGTTTGTGTGTAGAAAATGGTGTATGGGAAATATGCGCACATGGTCAGAATAGGTGAGGTAAAGTTATGTTTCTGAAGTCAAATACTTGGTTTGTGTAGAAATGGTGTATGAAGAGCTTTCAGCCACGATCAGAATAGGTGGAGGTAAGTCAGTCATCAGTTAAATATCTGGGGTTTGTGCAGAAATGGTGTAGGAAGCTTCTGCAGCCACGGTCAGCACAGGTGAGGTAAGTTAGGTTCTCTGAAAGTTAATACTCGGTTTTGGTGTAGAAATGTGTATGGAAGAAGCTCAGCCACGGTCAGAATAGGGAGGTAAGGGTAGGTTCTGAAATTAATAATGGGTTTGTGTTTGAAATGTGTGATGAAGAAGCTTCTCAGCCACGGTCAGAAAAGGTGATGTGCAAGGTGTCCCTGAAAGTTAACTATTTGGGTTCTGTGTAGAAATTGTGTATAAAGAAGCTTCTCAGCCACGGTCCAGAGAAAAGGTGCAGGTAGTAAGGTTCTTAAGTTTATATTTGAGTTTGTGTAGAAATGGTGTAAAGGAAGAAGCTTCTCAACACGGTCAGAATATGTGGAGGAAAGTAAGTTTCTGAAGTTAATATTTGGTTCGTGTGTAGAAATAGTTATGGAATAAGCTTCTCAGCCAAGAGTCAGATAAGTGGAGTTAAGTTAGGTTCTGAAGTTTATATTTGAGTTTTGTGTTTAAAGTAGTTGTTGAAAGAAGCTTCTCAGCCACGGTCAGAAGGTGGAGGTAAGTAAGTTTCTGAAGTTATATACTTGGGTTAAAGTGTAATGGTGTATAGAAGAAGCTTAATCCCGGTCAAAAATATGAGGAGTTAAGTTAGGTTCACAAGTTATATTGAGTTTGTTTTCAAAATTGTATAAAAAGCTCCCAACCACAATCAAAAAAACAGAATAAAAATAGTTCATAAGTTAATATTTGAGTTCATATAACAATGGTGTATAAAATAACCAACATCATAAAAAATATAAGGTAAAATAAAGGTTCATAAATTAAAACTTGGGTTTGATTTTACAAATGTTGTATGTAAGAAACTTCCCAGCCACGTCAAAAAGTGGATTTAGTAACGATCAAGTTTATACTTGGGTGAGGTGTGTGGAAATGGTGTATGAAAAGGAGAAGCTTCTCAGCCACGGTCAGTATAGGTGGAAGAAATGAGGTTGCGAGTTAATAGCTAAGGTTTTGTGTACAATTGTGTGTGTGCAGCAAGCTCCTCGCGCCGATCAGAGAAAGGTGCAGGTAAGTATGGTTCTGCAGTAAAATAGCTTGGTTTTGAGTAGAAATGGTGTATGTAAAGACCTCTCAGCCACGGTCAGATATGTGATAGGTAAGCAGTTTTCTGAAGTTTATGTTGGTTTCAGTGTGTAAGAAATGTGTGTTCAGAAGAAGCTTCTCCGCCACGGTCAGAATAGGTGGAAGAAAGTAAAGGTTGTGAGAGTTAATACTAGGTTTTGTGTATAAGATGGTGTATGTGCAACGAAGCTCCTCAGCTGCGGTCAGAAAAGGTGCAGGTAAAGTAAAGGTTCTGAAGTTAATACTCGGCTTTGTGTGTGATTGTGAATGGAAGAAAGCTACTCAGTCACGGTCAAGAAAAAGGGATGGAGAAAGAGTTAGGTTTTGAAGTTTATACTTGGGTGAGTGTGTAAAAATGGTGTATGGAAGAGACTTCTCAGCCACGGTCAAAATAGGTGAAGGTAAGTTAGTTTCTGAAGTTCATATGTGGGTCCGTGTGTATAAATGGTGTATGGAATAAGCTTCTCAGCCAAAGTCATTATAGGTGATGGTAAGTTAGGTTCTAAAGTAAATGCTCGGTTTTTTGTAAAGAAATTGTGTATGGAAGAGGCTTCTCTGCCACGGTCAGCAAAGGTGCAGGTAAGTTAGGTTCTTCAGTAAAAACTTGGGTTTGTGTGTTGAAATGGTGTATGGAAGAAGCTTCTCAGCCACGGTCAGAATATGTTGAGGTAAGTTAGTTTCTGAAGTTAATATTTGGGTTCGTGTGTAGAAATGGTGATGGAATAGCTTCTCAACCAAGTCCAGAATATGTGGAGATAAGCTAGCTCCTGAAGTTTATATTTGATTTTGTGTAAAATTATGCATAAAAAAACTGCATTTATAATCCAGAAAAAGGTGCAGGTAAGTTATGTTCTGAAGTTTATATTTGTGAGTTTGTGTGTAGAAATGTTGAATAAAAGAAAGCTTCGCAGCCATGGTCAGAAAAGGTTCTGCGGGTCAGTAAAGGTTCTGGTTAATGGCGGGTTTTGAGTGTAGTAAATGGTGTTTGGTATAGAAGCTTCTCAGCCATGGTCAGAATAGGTGGAAGTTAGTTGGGTTTTAAGTTTATACTTGGTTTAGTGTGTTGAAATGGTGTATGAGAGAAACTTCTCACGGTCAGAATAGGTGAAAGAAGTAAAGGTTGTGAAGTTAAAACTAAGAGTTTTGCGAAAAATGGTGTGTAAGCTTCTCAGCCACCAGTCCAGAGAAAAGGTGCAGGTTTGTAAGGCTCTGCAGTAAATGCATGGGTTTGTGTTAAGAAATGGTGTATGGAAGGCTTTACTCAGTCACGGTCAGAATATGTGG